>JALMGF010000359.1:0-300000 GCA_023333645.1 Sceloporus occidentalis
GTGGCCACTAGTGGTAACTGAAGTATTAGCCTGAAGTATAATTCAGCCATGGTTCAGGCAGCAGAGAGTGGACCCTGACAGTACCCCCCCTCAAGGAGCGGCCTCCGGGCGTTCCTAGGATAGTGGTGTGGCAGTAGCCAATGGTGCTGAAAGCTTTTCTCACACGTAGAGCGTTTTCAAAAACCTGCAGGTCACCTCGACGTACGACAGTCCCATTAGATGCCACCACACACTCTGATGACATGGCCTTAGGTGCGCTGGCCTGGGTGGTATGGGCCTTAGCCGCTGGATGCGCAGATGCGATGGTTCCGGGAAGCAATTGTCTTGTCCGACTTCTGCATTAGTCAGGGGTTAGGAATTCCCCCTGTACACAAAGTCCCTGGCGTTGGATAATACCAGGACTGGATTGGGTGGAGGCTAGAACGTAGGAGGGTGTACCAGACCTCTGATCGCGCAGCAGTTGCTCGTAGCGGTTCAGGTCTTTCCTGTGCACGATTGTCTCATCGGACGCCAGGACGTTACCAGGAGCCCCAAGGGAGTGTTTAGCGGTCTGGGGTTCCTTGTTCTTATTCCTAGGAGTGATGGGAGTGGTAGTCCCAACCGCACAAACACCCGTGGTATGTTGGAGCTCGGGTGTGTATGCCATATCATCCTCTGAAGGAGCATCGTCCATGTCAGACCAGTCAGGGTCGTCAGACATGGTCTGGAGATCCTCTGACATGGCTTCAGATGGCGTAGGTTCTCCTGGTGCCGTGACATGAGAAGCCTCTGGTTCACCGGGCTGAGGAAGAGACGGGGTGTGCTCCAGCTGTGACAGGTTGCTGGTGTCATATGCAGGTTCCTGGGCACAGGGTTGGTCAGTGTGGGTTGCGGGTGACTTAGCAGGTCTCCACGGACAATACGTTATCCTATGACCGGTCTCACCACAATAATAACACAAGTTGTCCTCTCGCCGTTTTTGTTTCTCTTCTTTGGTGAGAGGCTCACGCTTAACACTCTTCTGTGGTGCTTTCTTGCCTTTGGTCACAGTCATAGGCTTTTGTTTGGTGCTTTCGCATTCCAACACAGACCGTACGGATTTACACAGCTGCAAAAGACATTCCGCCAGTAATTCCAGAACTGCAGTCATCCCCGCGGACTCCTTGGTATGGCCTTGACATTCTGTCAGGACCCGGGCGAGCAGGTCTGGTAGGAGTCCATGTGCAGGGGATACGGGGGACTCTGTCTGTACCCCTTTATGCATGGTGACAGAGAGATAGGTACAGACAGAGTAGCAGAACTGGAAAGGACGGGAGCTGAGGCAGAGAGACGGGAGCAGAGGAAGGTACAGGCTCGGGAGCTGAGGCAGAGAGACGGGAGCTGAGGCAGGTACAGGCTCGGGTGCAGGTACAGGCTCGGGTGCAGGTGCAGGCTCGGGTGCAGGTGCAGGTACAGGCTCGGGTGCAGGTACAGGCTCGGGTGCAGGTACAGGTGCAGGCTCGGGTGCAGGTACAGGTACAGGCTCGGGTGCGGGCCCACTGGCAGGTAAGCCCACAGGCAGGTTCAGGCACAGGTACAGACTCGGGTGCGGGCCCACTGGCAGGTAAGCCCACAGGCAGGTTAAGGTACAGGTCCAGGTACAGGTTCAGGCACAGGTGAGGCCCACTGGCAGGGCGGACGGGAACGGAGGCCCACTGGCAGGGCGGACGGGAACGGAGGCCCACTGGCAGGGCGGACGGGAACGGAGTACTACCGGGCCAGGCACATGTACAGGTTCATGCATGAGTACAGGCTTATGCTCGAGTACTGGATCGTGCACGAGTACCGGCCCAGGCACGGGTACGGGAACGGGTTCAGGCTCGGGCACGGGTTCAGGCTCGGGCACGGGTTCAGGCTCGGGCACAGGCAGGGATAAGCTCAGGTACAGGCAGCAGCTCAGAGCAAGGCAGTCCTACAACTTCAATGTCAAGGCCCTGTCTGAAGGGCAGGGCAGGTCTTTTAAAGGCAGGGCTTCACTAAGTTGTACCTGATATCAGGCTCTGATCACTCCAGAGGGAGGCGGGTGGCCACTAGTGGTAACTGAAGTATTAGCCTGAAGTATAATTCAGCCATGGTTCAGGCAGCAGAGAGTGGACCCTGACAGATGGGGAGAAAGGGGATAGTAAGAAAATGGAAAGATAAAGAGAAAGATATAGAGCAGAGATAATGAGGAGAAGGGGACATAATAAGAAAGAAGAGAGATGGGAAAAAAGGGGGAGAATGAGAATTATGGATGGGGTGTGGTAAAGAGAAGGTGAGAGAAACAGGATAGAGGAAGAAGTGATAGAGGAGAAATAATGATGAAGAGGACCATGGTTTAGAAAAACAAAAAAAGTGAGGAGGGGCATGGGCGTAGGAACCCCTAAAAATCTGGGGGGGGCAGCATTTTCCCCCATCAGATCCCCACTTTCTCACACTATCTACCCCCTCTCACACTTTCTTACTATCTACACCCCTCCCTACCCTCCCTTCTCACTAGCTACCCTCTCCCTACCCTCCCTTCTCACTAGCTACCCTCTCCCTATCGCCCCCTTCTCACTAGCTACCCTCTCCCTACCACCCCCTTCACACTAGCTACCCTCTCCCTACCCCCCCTTCTCACTAGCTACCCTATCCCTACCCCCCCTTCTCACTAGCTACCCTCTCCCTACCCCCCCGTTCTCACTCTCTACCCCAGGGGTGTCCAAGGTTTTTCTGCAGTGGGCCACTTCATCAGAATTGTATACGTGCGCGGGCCACACTCATTTTTCACTGTGAGAAAAGATGGCCTTTAATAAAATATGCAGATTAAAATAAAGTAAATAACACAAAACCTTTACTTTTCCTCTCACTGATTTCTGGGCCTAGAAAGTTTTGTGACTACAAATTCAGGACTCAGGATAATTAAAAATGAAATAGTTCTATTTATTCTAGGGATGCACCAAAATGAAAATTCTGGACCAAAACATAATACAAAATAAACAAAAAATAATAATAAAAACTCACATTTTTAATAAAAGTAGGTAACACACCACAATTGGACAAAAAAAATTAGCAATATGACTTGGCATGATAGGAGTGTGATTGCTAACAGCAATCACACTCCTATCATACCCAGGCAGCCAGTACATTCTGGTACAGGGTGGCTGTAAGTGATGTGCAGACCCCATACTGCTGGCAGCATCAATACACAAGGGGGGCAGCTAGCTATGTTTCAGTATGTACTGGCTGACTTGGCATGATAGGAGTGTGATTGCTAACAGCAATCACAGTCCCATCATGCCTAGGTTCCAGCACTTACACACCCAACCAGTAAATGCTGTAACCTAGGCATGATGGGACTGTGATTGCTGTTAGCAATCACACTCCTATCATGCCAAGTCAGCCAGTACATGCTGGTACAGGGTGGCTGTAAGTGATGTGCAGACCCCATACTGCTGGCAGCATCAATACACAAGGGGGGCAGCTAGCTAGGTTTCAGCATGTACTGGCTGACTTGGCATGATAGGAGTGTGATTGCTAACAGCAATCACAGTCCCATCTTGCCTAGGTTCCAGCACCTTCACATCCAACCAGTAAATGCTGTAACCTAGGCATGATGGGACTGTGATTGCTGTTAGCAATCACACTCCTATCATGCCAAGTCAGCCAGTACATGCTGGTAAAGGGTGGCTGTAAGTGATGTGCAGACCCCATACTGCTGGCAGCATCAATACACACACTCATTCATTCACAGATTCATTCCCTCAATCAGGCATACTCATTCAAACACCCTCCCCACCCCCTTACCTGCACTGCAGCTCCTCGATGCCGCTCACAGTCTTCAGCAGAGGGCGCGGCCTCCCTCTGCGTTCTCTGGTACTGCACAGAGGATGTGATGTAATGTCACGTGAACTCTGCTGGATTCCGGTTCCTCTGTGCAGTACAGAAGACCCTCCCACAGGTAAGTAGCAGGGCCCGAGGTGCGGACCGCGTAAGATCGGTTGCCCTGGCCCTGGGGGGGATTTCTTAATTATCGGTCCCCCCCGCATGAGTTACTGGGGGGGATCTATCCCCCCTGTCCCCCCCGGTTCCTACGCCCATGAGGAGGGGGGATCTGGGTGCTAGGGCCAGTCCTATGTGTGCAATCTGGGTGCTTGGCAAGTCCTTTGTGTGCAATATGGGTGTCAAGGCATGCATTTGGACCTGTGACCTGTAATCAAAGCTTGCAACGTAGGTCAATGCATGAAGGAGGGGGTCATGTGTATGTGTTCATATCAATGTCAGCATACAAGGTGCAAAACCTAAGGAGTGACAAAATCCTTGCACTCCATAAAGACCTGGTTGGATGAGTTTGGTGTGGAAGAACTGTGGAACAGGATTGTATCTTTTTCTTCTGGCATCTAAGAATTCCACCCCGTACAGCGTATTTTGGTGTTATGCCTGTTGAACCTCTTTTCTCCACAGAAACACTCTAAAATATTGTGGAAAGCCTTCCCAGAATTGTGGAATCTGTTTTAGCTGCAAAGGGGCAACCAGCTACATATAATAATCAAGTTTTATTCCAAATCTGGAACATTTGTTTAACATCCAATCTTTTTTTTAAATCATATAAATATTTTTGGGGGTAAAGATTTCTACAAATTTAGTTTGAAAATAATTAATAAGGGGCAAAATTTTATAAAGTCTATCATCCTTGGGAAAGCACGCGCTGTTGTTAGTGGAGTGCATAAAGTGTAAAATGGACTCATATCTGGATCTTGTTATCATTTTGGGAAAAATTGAGCTTGCAAAAATTTGCATCTGTGGCCCAGTATGATCGTATTGTGGGTTTTTTAATGATTCCTATTAACGTGGTCAACTCCAAGAAAACCTTTAATCCGGCCACATTAGTATGATGTCAAGACTGGCATTTGAGCAGTACAAAATTAGGGTTGGCTGCCAAAAAATGTACAGCATATAAATTTTTTTGGGATGGCAACCTCTTACACAGCAGGTCATCCGCCACAAAGAGCTGCATAATTTATAGAGGCGTGAAATCTCACATTCAAATTGATTCTAGGGCTAGCTGTAAAATCAGGTATCCAGATGTAGGTGCCCACTCCTAAGAACCATTCCTGGTAAAGGCAGTACTTCTGGAGAGGGGTTCTGATCTCCTCTTTTTTGCAGGTGGCTCGTCAACAGCAGAGCCATCACTAGATTCTGGCATAATCTAGCATATGCCTCCTCCATAGAAAAAACTTTTGCAATTATTTCTAATGTGGTAAAATTTTTTATTAAACATTTTTTAATATAAAAAAACACATAACATAATACCAAAATATTGACAGACTAACAGACGTACAATGCCCAGTCAACATCCTAAATTGCATCCTATTCATTAGTTCCCCCAATTGGAAATAAAGAGGGCAAAGATGCGGAGGGATCAATCCTTATATATATCTTTTAATATATTATTTCAATTTGCTATAGGGGCCTATAGATATTTCCATTAACACCTATCATTGATATATCATCCCCATTCTGTCCAGGCCTGTTGTGAGGTTTCACTAGTTTCTTTTTCCATCTCTAATTGGTAAGTTATTTGTCTTTTTAAAGCAATTAAAAATTTTTGCAGCAACTAGGATATGTATAAGATTATAGGTTTTTCGTTTCTCAAACTTAGGCCATGACAAATGTAAAAGGGCTACAACTGGAGAAATCTCTGTCTTACCGAGGATATAATTTATTATTGAAAAAAACTTGTTCCAAAAGAAATTTCATTTAGGACACTCCCACCCAATATGGAGGAATGTCCCTTCCTGTACACCACATCTCCAGCAAATAGGAGAACAATCTGAGTACATTTTGGTTCATTTATTTGGAACCAGGTAACGTCTTGTCATAACCTTATACTGGAGTACCATAAGATTTAAACAATGGATACACCTTTTTAGATTTGGAATTATTTTAACCAGTCAGTAACCAGGATCACAATGTTTAGTTTTTATTCCCCATTTATTTATTATAGGTACAATATCCTCAGTTGCCGATTCTTCAAAATTCCAAGATATTGGTTGGAGATGGTTCAATCATCCTTTGACACACATATTTGGATAGGTAAGAGAAGAAGAATAGCTCAGATGGTTCTGTTTAAGAAAATTAAGCAGGGTGGAATACATTTCCCCAATATCCATTTTGTATATCAAGCAAATATAGTAGTTACTTACAAAAAGATCGGAATAAAGACGAATCATGGTATATCATATAATTCAATGCTATTTCTAGAAAAGATTTAAATTATTATTTATGGATAAAGAGTGGAAAAAATCATACTGGCTTAATAACTTAAAATCAACGATACTTGCCCAAATAATATTGGAATGGAATGGAATTTTAAAAAGCTAGATCTACAGAATAAAGTTATAAGAACAATCTACTTAAAAGGTTTACAACATAACCTAGAAGGACTTTCATTAAGACAACGGTCTAATTTGGATATATTGACTATTTCAGATATTTGGGAGAATAATGAGATAATACCATTCATAGTGTAATGGTATGGTGAGGTAGGACCCCAGATGGTGGAGTGGGCCAGGCCAAACTGGAACCAGAAAGTCAGAGAACCAACCGGGTCAGACAGGTAATTAGGATAAGCCAAATCAGAATCCAGAGACGAGGTCAACAAGCCGAATCAATACCAGACGAGCAGGAATCAGGAGCCGAATCAGGAGCCGAATCAGGAGACAGGAACGAGGTCAACAAGCCAAGTCAAACCGGAGCAGTCAGTAACAATCTAATGCGCAAGCAAATAGCAGAAATACACCAACCAAGGGTGACCCAGAAGAGGAAGTCCAGGTTTAAATAGGGACAGGTGGAGGTGTGTCCTGCATTAAGGAGGTCACCCGAGGTTATAAGAACACGTTACACACGGTGGCGCTGTGCTACCTGTTTGCCGCATGGTCGGGCACGCGGTGAAGACGCCGACCGGGTAGCGGTGGTACTCGCTGCCCGGGAAGCTGGCCGAGGAGGAAGCGTCGCGGGACCGGCCACGGCGCGGGACCGGAGAGGCAGTGTCAGGACTCGGGTGATCAGGTCAGGTAGGAGCCCATGCGCAGGGGATACTTGGGGTTCAGTATGTAACCCACGGTGCATGATTATGCAAACAAAGACACCACAAACAGAAATCCAGGTAATGCAGTGTATTTCATGTATATAACAGGACCAGCAAATAAGGGTAATATAGTCTAAGCAAGTAACCGGACGTATGGCAAAATAAAATACAGGTAATAAGTCTTTTGGCAGGGAGCCCGCTTGGAAGGGCGCGACAGACAGAGAGCCCGCTTGGAAGGGCGCGACAGACAGAGAGCCCGCTTGGAAGGGCGCGACAGACAGAGAGCCCGCTTGGAAGGGCACGACAGACAGAGAGCCCGCTTGGAAGGGCACGACAGACAGAGAGCCCGCTGGAAGGGCACGAAAGGCACACAGCCCGCTTGGAAGGGTACGAAAGGCACACAGCCCGCTTGGAAGGGTACGAAAGGCACACAGCCCGCTTGGAAGGGTACGAAAGGCACACAGCCCGCTTGGAAGGGTACAAAAGGCACACAGCCCGCTTGGAAGGGTACAAAAGGCACACAGCCCGCTTGGAAGGGTACAAAAGGCACACAGCCCGCTTGGAAGGGTACAAAAGGCACACAGCCCGCTTAGAAGGGTACACAAAGCAGGGAGTCCACTTGGAAGGACACAAAGCAGGGAGTCCACTTGGAAGGACACAAAGCAGGGAGTCCACTTGGAAGGACACAAAGCAGGGAGTCCACTTGGAAGGACACAAAGCAGGGAGTCCACTTGGAAGGACACAAAGCAGGGAGTCCACTTGGAAGGACACAAAGCAGGGAGTCCACTTGATCAGGACACAAAGCAGGGAACCAGGAACAGTACAGGTGCAGAGCCACAACAGGAAGGTCCATAGACTTCAATACAAAGGCCCTGATTGAAGGGCAGGGCAGGTTCATAAAGGCAGGGTAATCCAGGTAACAAGGCCCAGCTGGATGTAGACTAGGGCTCAACCCAGGTAACAAGGCACACCTGAGTTCTGAGTGCTCCAGAGGGTGGAGGGTGGCCACTAGTGGTTGCAGATGTAAACACCACAGGTATTAAAAAAGCCATGGTTCAGGCAGCGAAAAATTGTTTCCTGACAGGCAGGTAAGTCCTTACACATAGATTTTGTTAGAATATTCCTTGTTTCAGGCAAGGAAACATTCCCATTTTTACGCATAAAGAGTTTTTTCAAAATTAGATTATATTCTATTAGTCCTACAAGTAACCTTCTTGAGCTTATATTTTCACACACAAAAAAGAATAATAAGATGTATTCATTTAGTACATAAGGTTGAAAAAAGACCTAAGTCCATCAAGTTCAACTCTTCTACCTAACCCTCCTACTCTTGATTCAAAAGAAGGCAAAAAAAACACTAATTATGCTACTTCGAATTATGCCATCAGGGGAAAAAATTCCCTTCTTGACTCCAAAATGCAATCGGATTTCTCCTTGGATCAAGAAGTTCTAAAATATTAATTCTATTATGTCATGCCTTTCTAAAAAAAAAATGTATGTCATGCCTTTCTAAAAAAAAAATCCAGACCCTTTTGAAGGCATCTAATGGATTTGATAACACCACCTACCTAGGCAGTAAATTCCATGCCTTTAGTGTACTTACTGTAAAGAATCCCTTCCTTTGATTTTGTCTATGAAATCTCCGCTCTTCTAGTCTCAAAGGGTGACCTCTTGTTCTTTGTACATTTCTGTTAATTAACAGGTCACTGAAGAGCTCTTTATATTGGCCCTGTATACATTTATATGTTATCATTTCCCCTCTAAGATGCCGTTTTCCCAGTGTATATGATTTTAACTTTTTTGGTCTCTCTTCCTAACTAGTATCTCCCAATTCCCTTATTAATTTTGTAGCCCTCCTTTGCACTTTTTCTAGTTCCATAATGTCCTTTTAAGGACCGGTGCCTAGAACTGTACCGCAAGGTGAGGTCTTACCATTGACCTGTAAAGAGACAAGACGATATCCTCCTCCCATGAATCAATACCTCTTTTTATGCATGCCAAAACCTTATTGGCCCTTGCAGCTGCTTGCTGGCATTGCGCACTGTTGTCAAGTCTATTGCCTACCATTATTCCTAAATCCTTCTCATTGGTAGTTTTCCCCAAAGATATTACATTTATAGTATAGGTTGTATCTTTTTTTAGTTTTACCATAATGCAAAACATTGCATTTATCTATGTTGAACCTCATTTGCCACTTGCACACCCAGTATCCAACTCTGTCTAAATCCTCCTGCAAAAGAAGAAACATCCAGATTAGTCTGAATCACCCTGCCTAAACTGTGACATGGCTCTCGATGCAGCCTGGGAGATCATTTATAAATAAATAAAAAAAAGAGGACCCAGGACAGACCCCTGAGGCACTCCACTTACCCGCGTACAGTCTAAGAAACATCCATTCACAACAACTCTCTGCATTATATCTTTTAGCCATATCAAATCCAAATACAGACATTTGCCCCTAAACCTATTTCTGTTAATTTGTAGAGTAGCCTTTTATGTGGAACCGTATCAAATGCCTTAGCAAAGTCCAGATAAATCTACAGCCACACCCAGATCTATATTTTTACTGACTTCTTCATAGAATGCTAATAGGTTGGTTTAACAAGACCTGTATTTCACAAATCCATGTTGACTTCTACTAATTGGATTATGGATCAAGATATGATCTTGAATGTATACCTTTAGCAACCCTTCAAATAATTTCCCCACTACCGATGTTAAGCTTACTGGCCTGTAATTGCCTGGTTGAGATTTTGAGCCCTTTTTAAATATGGGCACGATTTCTGCCTTGCGCCTATCTAATGGAAATATGCCTCAACTGAAAGAATCCCTAAAGATGAGTAATACTGGTTGGGTAAGAATTAGGCTTAGCTCCTTAAGTACCCTTGGGTGTATACCATCTGGTCCAGTGTATACCATCCGGTCCAGATGCTTTAAAAGAATGGAATACAGCATTGCACCAAGTGAATAACATAATACACTGTCTCAATTTGGAAAACCAGTATAAGCTAATGAATAGATGGTATTTGACCCCAAAAAGAATAAGTAAGATGTATCTTCATTTGGCACATAACTGTCGGAGATGTAGAGATCGGGATGCATCACTCTTACATATTTGGTGGACCTGCAAGTTAGTTTCTCCAATCTGGAAATATACATATGACAGGTTTAGATAATTAACCAATATAAAATTAGAATGGGAACCCAAGACCTCACTGCTTCTTTTAAAAATGAATACTATTCCTGTCACAAACAGCGAGGTTGGAGACACTGATGCAGGTAGGATACAAGGAGCAAGCAGGTTCAAGGTGAAGGTCAAGCTGAGGTCGGGGTACCGGCAGGCGGTCAGAATAAATAATAAGCAAGCCGGGGTCAGGAATCCAGAGGCCAGAATAAGAGGAAAAAGCCAAGGTCAAACACTGAAGACGAAAACCAAAACGCACACTGAGGAGTAGCGCTATGAAACATAGGCACGACCATCAGAGGGTAAGGTCTTGATGTCCACTGAGGGCTTATAAAGGATGGGAAGTGACTAGACCAATTAGGGATTTTGGCTCCAAAATATGAAAAGTCTGGTGTCACTTCCCGTTTGGTGGAATCCGGCAGCCATCTTGAGTGTTGCAAGACCGTTAACTATAAGTATAGGTGCCTGTAGTTTTAGGTCTTATCGCCAGAGGCAGAGGTTCCAGGTTGCCGGAGGGATGTCTCCCTCTCCTCTGTACCGACGATTGCCAGTTCCAAAAGAATCGGGACTTCTGGCTGTTCATTGTTTTGGCCGCTGCTAAAATTTCCTTCCAATCGCTTCTCGGCCTTTTGGCTAAGATCAAGTGTAGTATCTGTTCTTATCAGTTTAATATCTGATACGTCCCCTATCTGGGGACCATATATTAAATGGATTTTTAGAACAGGGAGATGGAAGAAGAGCTTGCTCTGTCCACTCCACGCATTGACCTGGTATTGCAGTACCTCCAGGACCGGTGCAAAAAAAAAAAAAAAAAAAAAAAAATTTCCTTCCAAATAGATAATTTTAGAACTCAGTTGCAACATCAATTTAATATGGAAAAAGATATTAGCTGGTCTTTGGATAGTAGTAGTAGGACTAACTTGGCTTATCAAAATTGGTTAAAAATAGCCAAGAACATAAGAGACTAAAAATGAATTTAGGAAAAGTCTCTCTCCTAAAATATACCTCTCTCCCTTGTTTTCCTTTGATATGTCTTAAGTTTGGTGTTGTTTTGTTTAGATGTATTACTTCTTGTTTATTTGTTTGTATTTATGTCCTAATCAAAATTTGAAATAAAGAATTATTATAGAAAAAAATAGATATGTTTAGCTTATAATTAGAGAACAAGCCATTGTCCCCTATCACTTCTATTAAGCACTATTAAGTTTGGTCTCATACATTGTGTCAAAGGTCCCTGGGAAAGGATATACAACAGAGGCGATATGGGACATCCCTGTCTAGTACCGTTTTTAATAAAGAACCAAGGATGGATGATTCCTTATCCCACTATTCTGGCTGATAGATCAAGATAGAGTACTGCCATTGCTTGGTATATGCCAGATATGCCACTCTGCCCCCCAGATATGCCTTACACCCCTTATATGCCACTGTGCCCCCTGATATGCCTTAAAACCCCCATATGTCACTCTGTCCCCCTGATATGCCACTGTGCCCCCCAGATATGCCTTATACCCCCAGATATGCCACTGTGCCCCCGCTGATATGCTCTACCCACCCCCAAATATGACACTCTGCCCCCCAGATATGCCTTATACCCGCTTTGTTGGGGCAGCCGGTGAACGTCTGCACGATGCGCGTAGACAAACCCATGCTGCTGGCCGGCACTTTCACTGGAGCTTTCTATGACTGAGCACCGGAAGGTCAGACTACCTCCGCTGTGCTGGCCGGTACTTCTGCCAGGGCTTCTATGGTGGAGCACTGGAAAGTCAAGTCATGCTGGTGCTTAATCTTAGAAGGCCCGGCGGAAGCTGAGGACAGTAGCGTAGGATGCCTGCGTGCATTGCACAGACGCCCGCCGGCTGTCAGAGAGGAGGATGAAGGTCTGCTGCAGCGCTGCGAGGGATCTGGATCTTCATGTTACAGTCTGACCTCCATTTGAGGTCAGATTATAAAATGAGGGGTATTTTTCAGAGCATTTATATTCGATAAAATCGATTCAACTAATCGATAATGAAATACGTTGGCAAGGATTTTCATTATCGATTATTATCGATTTTACAAATTAGTTGTTGTAGCCCTAATTAAATCTGTGAGATTCTAGTTGCTATATGCATTTCAGGTAGTACCGACACTTTTGCGCATTTCTGATAAAAAATTGCCTCAAATGTTTGCTAAATTTATATGGAATAGTCCACGGAAGCAATAAAATCATTGAAAGCCTGTTCACCATACCTGGGAACTTCTCGGCTCCGGCTACCTGGAGCCTTCCCTTGCGGGACATGGCCAGGACTGCACACTGACGCCAGCGGGCGGTCCCGCTGATTTCGGGGAGTTCCCGTTGACGTCGGTGGGCGGTCTCGCATCACCCCCATGTAAAGGAAAAATGGGTGGGGAGCAGGGCGTACCAAGACCCTGCTTCCGCAACCCGGAGGATTCAGGTCTTGACCCGGAGAAGCGGTCAAACCCGGAGAGTTAAAAGGTATGCTGTTTACAGACCTCCATTGCAGCTCCAATGTGCCACTTTAGGTGGCTATTCAGGTAATGGGTGCATTGCCACATCTTTTACTCCACATCCCAAAACATGTGTCCCTGCTTGAAATGTATGGTCCCAAAGTATGACACTTGGGAGTTATGCCTGTATGAAAGACTACATCCTATTAAAATAGAGTAGCATAATTTTCAAGATATTATGCATGTTTCATATGCATGTACAACCGTGACTTTACTGTGTTACCCTAGCAAACACGAAACAGATATCACACTATCTATTCAGTTACCTCATCTACGCAACATATTAAACCTGTAATTCCCTCCTGTCATTTTTTCTCTCTGACCCCCAACAAAGATGGCGTGTTTAGTGACAGCAACTTATATCCGGTAGTTTGTGATTGGTCTTTCATGGCTAGACCTTATCTCTGACATTGATAAGCGCTCCCGCCGTTGCAGTGCGCTTTCTTTCGTCCTTCCCTCTCTAGCAGGGAAAGTGATGGGAGAACCCGTTTCTTCTGCGTGACGTAACCGTGATGCGCGTGCATGGCGTGGAAACGTGACCGCGCAAGACAAAATGGCGGCGGCCACAAGAGAGAGAGAAGCTGAGGTGAGATAAAGACGTATGGGTCCAGTATATTATATAGTTAGTGTTATACCTAGGGACTGTTCCATATGTGTTGAAGTGAGATCACATATATAACTGTAAACTAAAGTATTCTATTCAATGTAAAGAAGAATGCCCATTGTTCATTAAATAGACTGTATGTGCTATATGAACACTGGTAAATACATCCATTGTGGTGCACCTGTTTCGTTAGCGTGTATATGTGCGCATTTTAAAAGTATGCTTTGCGCTGCTGTGCATTTAAAATGTGTACATATATAACCATTGTGGTAACTTGACACTTCCTCTCTCATTCATTTAATGACTGTGTGGAAGATGTAAACAAAGCGTCCTGCAGGGAAATAGTAGACGCTATTTCTATCCTTACTAGAATAGATTATGTGGAAACATGATGTACCTTGCTTAGAAGCAGTGTTTTTTGCAGGGTGTCAATGTCTGATTTTATTTCATGCCAAAGTGATGCAATATGTGTTCACAATATTTCAAAGTCCTTTTTACCTCCTTTTCCTCTTGAATATATTAGGTGAATATACAGGAGGTGACCATGACTTTTTGCCCATGAGTGTTTTATACATAACTTTTTTATCCTTGGAATACAATACAATAAAAAGAAATAGACAAGAGAGATTGTTTACTTTGTATGTACTATCGCCATGAATAATGTCAGATATGCTATCATAAGTAATCACGTAGGCAAGCTACACAGTTACTCGATAGCCTAGAGTTTATTGGGGATTTGTTGGAAAACATATACATCTTGTGTACGGTTATTGTAGAGAAAATCTGTATTATACACATATAATTAATGTACTATCCTGTAAACATTCAATGTTCATCTTTCAGACGTGAAATAAGTTTGATTTTTGCCCAAAGAGGAGTTGCAGTGCAACAGTAAACTTATTAAAATACAGCCATGGCATAAATGCCATCTTTTGTGTACAACCTTATCCTTATACATTTTATTTGAGAGACAACCTTGTATTTTGACATAAGATTTGATTGCTGGCATTTTTAACTATAACCTTGTTTTTTGTGAGGAGTCCAAAATGCTTTTCTTACTGTGTAATTTTACACTGTTCTGTGGGTCACTGTTTTTGCAAAATCCAAACTTGGGCTTTTCAAGCAAGTATGATTTCATTCCACAGTGAATCTGAAGATGGTCAGCAGCCAACCCAAGTATGACCTGATCCGGGAGGTGGGCCGTGGTAGCTACGGTGTGGTGTACGAGGCTCTAGTACGAAGGACCTGCCAAAGAGTAGCAGTGAAGAAAATCCGCTGCCAGGCACCCGAAAATGTTGAGTTGGCGTTGCGTGAGTTTTGGGCTCTGAGCAGCATCCAAAGCCAGCATCCAAATGTAATCCATTTAGAGGAATGCGTGCTGCAAAGGGATGGCACAGTGCAACGCATGTTACATGGCTCCAACTCTGCACTATACCTTCCGGTGAGGACATAGGGACAGCCAAAAATGGTTGAAAGGAGTGGTTGCAATTAGTAAATAGCAGTCTCAAGGAAAATGCACATATAAAATCAGTTCATCTGTGAAGTAAAAATGTAGCTGTCCCTAGTGCCACACCCCACTATTTGTCCTGTAAGTCACTATAAAAAATTAGACTTGTAGTTTGTTAAAATGATTAAAGTCCTTGAAGTGAAAAAACAATTGTGTGTATGTCAGGCTACCTGAATGTGTAATTTCACTACACCAACAAACAGTGACATATCACATGATGAATGAGTGACAGTAGTCAGTTTACCTTATCATACTTGTTGGTAGTATGACTTATGTTGCATGTGATCGATAGAAGGTTGTTCCTGTTAGAACAATTTGATTTACCAGGTCTGCCGATTATTCCTGCAGTAAGGACTGAAACCTTAATCGATCTTTTGTCCTGTCTCGTCAGGATAGCCATATTCCTATCCCTTGCATGTTTACGTTTCCTTACTGTATTAACATCTACTACATCTGCTGCCTTTTCCGTTAAGTAAAACTTCCTTGGATTACACCTAAGCCTATGATTTTCTACTTAAATCTACCTAGATTTTGAAGTAGGTGTCTCAGTGTAATCTGCAAGGGACAAAAAAAAAATCTTTGGATTGATTAAATGATCATTTTTTGCTGGATGGTTAATTTCAGTGTTTCGTGTGTGCATAGAATATATAATGTTTCATTCACTTTATTTTGGGATCATAATTAGCAATTCATATTTACTCATCTGTACTTCCCAATTCTGTCTTCTTATTTCCTGAAGTTGGTAGAGACTTCTCTAAAGGGTGAGATTGCCTTTGACCCACGCAGCACCTATTGTCTATGGTTTGTGATGGATTTCTGTGATGGAGGGGACATGAATGAGTATATCCTCACCCGGAGGCCTAGCCGTCGCACCAACACCAGCTTTATGCTACAGCTAAGCAGTGCACTTGCATTTCTTCATAAAAACCAGATCATTCACCGTGACCTAAAGCCTGACAACATTCTTGTTTGTAAGTCCCATAATGGATTGGATGAACCTACCCTGAAAGTGGCTGACTTTGGGCTTAGTAAAGTATGTTCAAGCTCTGGTCTGAATCCTGAGGAACCTGCTAGTGTTAACAAGAGCTTTTTGTCTACTGCCTGTGGAACAGATTTCTACATGGCCCCAGAGGTTTGGGAAGGACACTACACTGCCAAGGCAGACATTTTTGCATTGGGTATTATTTTGTGGGCTTTGTTAGAGAGGATTACAATTACAGACACTCACACTAAAAAGAAGCTGCTGGGCGGCTATGTACAAAAAGAATCCCAAGTAGTGCCAGTGGGAGCGGCTCTATTAGAGAACCCGAAAATGGAGCTCCCTCTACCCATCAAGAAGAAGTCTATGAATCGACATATGAAGCAGCTGCTTCATCAGATGCTGTCAGTGAACCCTCAGGAGCGTCCTGATGCCTTTCAGTTGGAACTCCGACTTATTCAGATTGCTTTCAGAGACTATAGTTGGGAGACGTGACAGCCACCACCAGTGCAATTGGGGTTATCCAAGTCTGCTGGGCAGCTTGTAAAGGGGGCTAACGCTGACTTACGTTACCTCCCTGCTCCTTGTCAGCTCATTCTGAGCATGGCATAAGATATACCTTAAATTGGTTTCATTTGCAGGACTCTAGTAATGCTTTTTAAAAACACTGAACATCTTTGATATACATTTCTTGTTCTTGCTTCACAGAATCTAGCCCTAATTGGTAGCAATTATTTTGATAACCTGCTTTAAGCAGTGTTGTGCCCTATAATGGAATACCTCAAGGGCATTGGCAGTGTTGTCATAGGTAACTAAAAGGAGTACAGGATGCACCTTCCAGTGCTGGTGGGTTCCTTTCAGAAGATATATGATAAGCTGCTATGGTATGGATGTGTATATATGTAATCTCTATTTATTGAAGCGTATGTTCAGTGTGGATGGGTTTGTGAAATGCAGTTGGACGACTGCATAATGTAATGGAACATTGATAATTCTTTTTGATAGTGTGCATCCCATGGAGACCGCCTTTTATTCCTTGCGTAGAAAGAGTATGTTGTTTGTTTCTCAAAGACTTTGTTCTATAGGACCTGAATTGTAACCTAGTATAAAGGGATGTGTGCGTGTATGAATCCTGTTTTTAATGCAAAATGTAGAATTTATCTATGCTGATCAGCTGATGGGGAATTAAGTTAATGCTTTGGTTTGTTGACGATGTTTATTAATAACATTGTACAAAATAACCTTATAACTTAATAAAACTAAGGTTCTAGGAATGCACGCCACCACCACACTATATCAGGGAGACCCTCTAATCAGAAGTACCCCCCCCCCCGACACAAACACCTACACACAATTTTTTTTAAAGTGCTTGAGATACATTTCTCTTTATACAATACCCATATATGCACATTCCTCCTTTCTCTTTTTTATACTTTTTTCATGTGAAAATAAAACGCATATTTTATGTTAAAAAAGGTGGAAAGATGAAAACCATTTTAAAAGGTGTAATTTATTGTGAGTTTTCAAACGCTAATAAATTGTGAAGGAAAGTGTTTTCATGTGTGTGAGATGTTTTTGTAACCCTGGCATGTCTTCTCATTCATATGGACCAACAAAGCATCAGACGTTGAATTGCTGCTGCTATGGAATTAGTGGGGGGGTTTTTTTTTTTTTTTTTTACTTTTATCCCATTTTAATGTCCCTTCTCCAAACAGAAGGGACAGCAATAGGGTTGTAATATGTATAAATGCTTCAGTATGTAAACAAATTTAAAAGTTGCGCGGTAACACCACCCCCACCCTTTCCATGTCTATGTGAACTTTGTATTTAGATAAAGTCAAACTCCAACTGTCTTCAGAACTAAAACCATCTGTGCCCTAGTACATATTGTTATCTGTACTGTACAGCTGACTGTCATCCAGATTATATTGTATTTTCTTTCTAACCCTGCTTCGGATTGCACTAATGGTGCCAAAACATGAAACACCCTTTAATACCTATGTTTATGATTAACCAGTAGACTCATTAACACCACCCTTGTTGGCTAAGACCTCATACAGTACCAGGAGTGCAAAGTCTGGTAACGTCTGATAGCATGTAATGTTTTGTAAGCACACCACTTTTATCATTATATATGGATTGGGTTGGGAGTAGAATGAGACATGCATATATTGGCATCAGTGTTTTTTTTTGTTTTTTTCTTGAGTATATTCTGTATGGCACATGGTGGGGTTTTTTAACTTGTTGTAGCACCACAAGCATACAGAATCTATAATCAACTGCTATTTTCATATTTACTTGAATGGGTCAGAACTATTCCTATTCCGTACTTATGAAATCTCAACACTACCAGAAACAATTGTATGTAGGAGAGTTTTGTCTCTTACAATTCCAGCTATGCTCAAAGTAGCAAGCACATGTATATATATAACATAGGGTAAGGGTGCAAAAATGTATATCTTCATAATCCTTATCTGCATGTCTCAGAGCTCTTAGGTTAGATGCTCTGCGCATTTAGAAAAGGCATTCTCATTTTCCATATGTGTCACTGGGAGCATGCAGATTGTTCCATGAAATGACCTGTGCAATAGGGCCTTAACATAGATGTGTTTTGTAAGGATGAGTGTGGTACGTACCGTACTTCCCCCCCCCCCCCACGCACACACAGTTGTAATTGGACGTTTCTACCTACACCTGATATCACTGTGCAAGCACAAGCACTGTATGCTTATAGGTGCTGTTCCATTTACAGTAAATAAGTGCAGCATTACAGCTGGGCTCACAAACCCTTGGCCACTTCCTGGCACCCAGGGTTCAGCAGGATAAGTGGCTAAAAACTGGCCAGGGCTGCCAATTTGAATCCAACACCCTATACTTGCATGGCGGGAGCGCTGTGAAGCGGTGGCAGGCTGTATAAGATTTTTGGTATCTATTATGCAGTTAGTTAGCATAGGTTATATACAAACAGAATTTTTTCTAAAACCAATAGCCATTTTAAGGTCTTATAAATACTCCCCTCTCCCCCACTGATATTCCCCTCTGCCCCCGATGTATGCTTTTTGCCCCCTACAAATAACATTATGCCACCCCTCCCCAGGCTTACCACGCCGGTGCTCCACCATAGAAGCCCCGGCGGGAATGCCGGCAGCGGAGCTTGTGTACACGCATCGCGAGGACAATTCAGGTCCCCTGCAGCGGTGCGGGGGATCTGGATCCTAACTCTGCTGCTTGCTTGCAGCAAGGCTTAATGGGAAAAAAAAACACCCGCCTGGCGCCCGGAACTGCATGTCCTGGGCATTGGGCTATACGAATTGTGCATCCCTGTGCTAAACCCTGATTATAGGCCGCACCTCACCCAAAAGTGCGGCCTATATTTGGGCAAATACAATATATGTGTGTGTGCAAAAAAAAAATTATGTGAGCACTAACATACCATATTTCCTCAATGATAAGATGACACCCCCCCAAATTTGAATATTAATTTAGCAAAAAAAAAAAAAGCCTGAACAGACTACCCTATAAAAAAAAAAGGTTTTACTAGTAAATATTAATTCACATAAAAACTGATTGAGAAAAATGCATTTTTTGTTTTTATTTCCTTTTATTTGGCAACCTGCCCCCAGTTATGCACATCTGCCCCCCCAGATATGCCTTATAGACCCTTATATGCCACTCTGCCCCCCCCCCAGAAATGCCTTATACCCCCCTATATGCCACTCTGCCTCCCTGATATACCACTCTACAATGCATTGTCCCGGAATGAGGAGTCTGAGTGAAGGAGGTCTCAGCCAATCAGGAGAGACGTCTCAACTCTCCTGATTGCCTGAGAGTTCAGAAGCCTCTCCTTCATTACTCCCTCATTCACACCAACTCGGAGTAAGTTGCAGCCAGCACCAGGTATGTGTGTTTGACAGTGTGTTTGTGTGACAGCGTTTGTCACTGTGTTTGTGTGTGTGACTGTGTGTGTAATGTCTGGTATGGGAGGGGTTAACATTCTATATCTACTCATGTCTGTAATGAGTGTATGTATATTAAATCTGAAATAGGTGAGATGTAGAAAATGTATTTATGTGTATGTGATGGTGTGCATATGTGAATGAGTGTATAAATATATGTGTGTGTGTGTATATATATATATATATATATATATATATATATATATATATATATATATATATATATATATATATATATATATATATATATATACATACCCGTGTGTGTCTAATCTCATCTGCTTCATAGTGTGTCCCTGAATGGCAGAAAAAAATGTCACCCTAATCGCACAGACCTCCACCGGATGCCGGAGAGGAGGATCCAGGTCCCCTGCAGCGCTGCAGGGCATCTGGATCTTAGTCTTGTAGTCAGACCTCTATTTGAGGTCTGATTTGAAGACAACCTCGAATATAAGACGATGGTTATTTTAGAGCATTTTCTCTGAAAATAACCATTGTCTTATAATCGAGCAAATATGGTATTTGGCTGCACAGCATATGAGAAAGTTTGAACAAGTCTGGGTACATGCCCCAATAAATATTTATTAGCATGAATATGGTTTAATATGGAACCTTGAAATAATGTATTATGAAGGGGTTAAGTAGGGTACTGTACAGTGGAGCACTGAAGAATATGTGTGTTTTACATTGTACTGCCACAATATAAAGTGCATCATTTACTACAGAACAGGGTGTAATATATGAAGATAAAAACATGATTGGGGAAGGGAAAAAAAAAGCTAGCTCCTATTTTTTTGGGCTTGCTCCTAGATCCAAACGGAATGTGTGGTCCTTGCACCGGCACAGTTTCTAGTAATATTGAGTGCACAAAACAATCCTGGAAATGCAATCATGTGTTCGCATTACAAAGGGAGAACTAGCACATATGCCGTAAATGTAAAAACAGCACTTGGTCTTCTATGTCTTTGGCTAAGCAGTGTTAGCGTGATCCATGTAAGGCATTTGTTGGTCGCTTCCTCCTCCTTCATTGTTCACGTGTTATTGAATAAAAGTGGAGATTGCAAATGACAATTTGATATTTTTACCGCATGCAGCTTTGTGAGTTTGTTTTTTTTCAAGTTTGTAAAATGCAGACATACCTTGAAAGGTACATTATATGACCAAAACTATGTAGACACCTGACTATCATACCTATATGAGCTTGTTAGATATCCCATTTCAAAACCCATTTACCCATTCTGACAAAAGAGCAACTGGCTCACAATCAGCTTTTCTATTCATCCCAAAGGTGTTCAATTGGGTTAAGATCAGGGCTTGGTACAGGCTACTCTAGTCCCTCCACACCAAACTCATCTAAACCTTGTCTTTGTCGACCTTGCTTTGTGCGCAGAAAAGGGGCTTCCCCAACCTGGCACCACAAAGTTGGAAGAATACAATAGTATAAATTATGTTTGTATGCTGTATCATTAAGATTACCTTTCACTGGAATTAAGGGGGCCAAACCCTGAAAAACAGTGCCAGACCATTATCCCTCCACCACCAAACTTTACTGTTGGTACTGTACATTACTGTAGCATTCTCCTGGAATCCATGAAATTAGATACTTCCATCAGACTTCCAGTTAGTGAAGCATGATTCATCACTCCAGTGGTGGTGTGCTTTACAACACCCCAGCTAATGCTTGGCACCATGCTCCACCATGGAAAGCCAATTCATGAAATTCCTGACTTACAGTGTTGATGTTGAAGTGACAATGGCAACTAAGGTGGCATCCTATGATGCAGTCCCGTTTAAAGTCACTGAGCTCTTTAGTAGGACCCATTGTTCTAACGATGCTTGTCTATGGAGATGGTATTCTTATGTACTTGATTTTATATACCTGATAGCAATGGGTGTGGTTGAAACTTCTCAAATCAATAATTAGGAGTGTCCACACATATAGCATATATACTACCAACTGCCAGGGCCGGCCTTATGTGTCCAGGCGCCCTGTGCGGGCTACTTCTCTGGTGCTCCCCCTCGACATAAAAGAAAGGGAAAAAATCTTGTAACAAACAACTAGTTTTAATTAGAGATTATTTAGGTGCAAGTGCAAACAAGTACAATAATATATAACTTGAAACACTGGTAACAAAAATGTACCTTTAATACATTAAATATAGGGAAAAAAACAGCTAACAGTGTAATCTTTGTAACAAAAACATTTTCCCTTTTAAATATTGAAACAATTGGGCCCTAGGCAATTATTTTCTTTTGCACCCCCTCCATGCACCCTAGCATGCAATCACACACTACAGATTAGGAGAAGACTGTGAAAGTCAGTGCAGTATTCCCGCCTTCTGACTCTACCGTGACTTTTAAAGGTCCTCTCCCCCGTAATCATCCCCAGAGTCCCTTTATCTCTTCATGTACTAAGCCCTCTCTTTTCCTTCCTCCCTGTAGTTCAGGTAAAGATCAAATAAACAACGCATGTACAGTTGCGCTTATAGCATTGCAGGTATAGTCCAACAGATTAACACACAAACCCAGCTTTGCAGGTATAGATCAACTGGGGATCACATGTAAACTCAGCACTGAAGGTATAGATCAAATAAACACACAGAAACAGCACTGCAGGTATAGATCAACTAAATAAGATATACAAACACAAATAATGTATGGAAACATTGCATAGCATATATGGATCAACAGAATAACACACAAATCCGGCTTTGCAGGTATAGATCAACTGGAAATCACATTTAAACTCAGCATTAAAGGTATAGATAAAAAAACTAAATTACAGCCATAGATCACAGGTTGCACACCCCAAAGCCAGCCCTGGTGTCCATATAGAACTTGACCAGTACCCAGATAACACACACAAATTACAGCCCAGTCTGAGCCATCTTTGTCCCGAAACAGTCCAACATGAGCTATTTTTGTCCCCAAACAACTCAGTGTAAGACACCTTTGTCCCCTAACAGCCAAGTATAAGACATCTTTGTCTCCAAACAGCCTGCCCTGTGCCATCTTTGTCTCATAAACACCCTGCCCATGCCATCTTGGCCCCCAAAGCTCAAACACCCTGCTTGTGCCATCTTTGCCTTTCCCCAAATCACTTATACATCTATGATACACACAAAACACTTATTCAGTTACTCATTCACACTGTCACTTACACAATTCCTTCACACAATTATTATTTTTTTTTACCCTCTATCACCCCCTTCTTACTATCTACTCCCCTCTCCTTGCAGTTTACTTACCCTGGTGAAGTCCTGTGGTGGGAGCGCGAGGCCTCAACCTTGTTGTCCTGCTGCGGTGCGTGCAGCTTCACTGCTGTGCATCGGGATGTGATGTCATATTTTCCGGAGCTCATCGTGAAGTACCGCACCTCGACTTAAAGTGGGGGGAAAAAGTGCGGCCTATATTCGGGGTCTAGCCCCCGACTGCATGTCCCGGGCGCCGGGCAGGCAGCGGGGTTAGGATACAGATCCCCCGCAGCGGTGCAGGGTACCTGCATCCTACTCCCCGATACGCTTAGACAGCCTCCCCTGCTAGCACTTTCCACGGGGGGGTGCCGGCACGGCAGGTTGTCTAAGCACATCATGCGGAAGGTCACCGGCTGCGGAGGTTGTTTACCCGCATCGCCGCAGCCGGTGACCGTCCGCACGATGCGTTTTTCCTCTGCCCCCAAGACTTACCAGAGCAGACTCCCGGGTGTCTTGCGGGGCCGGCGGGGGACATCTACGCAACACGCATATACAACTTCCGGTGCCGGCACATCCGCTGAGTGCCGGCACCGGAAGTTGTATACGCGTATTGCGTAGCTGTCCCCCGCCGGCCCCGCAAGACACCCGGGAGTCTCCTCTGGTAAGTCGGGGGGGCAGAGTGGCAGCATATCGAGGGGGAGGGAGGGGGAGGAGGAGGACAGTGGCAGCATATCTGGAGGGGGGAGGAGGACAGTGGCAGCATATCTCGGGGGGGGGACAGTGGCAGCATATCTCGGGGGGGAGGACAGTGGCAGCATATCTCGGGGGGGAGAGACAGAGTGGCAGCATATCTCGGGGGGGAGAGACAGAGTGGCAGCATATCTCGGGGGGGGAGACAGAGTGGCAGCATGTTTTTTTGGTGCTTTTTTAAAGAAAAAAACTTTCTTTAAAAAAGCACCAAACTTTTAGGGTGCGGCCTATATACGGGGGCGGCCTATATACGTGGGCGGCCTATATACGGGGGCGGCCTATATCCGAGCCAATACGGTACTTAATGATTAAGAATGTGGTTTTTTTAATACTATTTACATTTTTTTCTGCTGTTTCTGTATGCATTATTGTTACATGTAGGACTGTAGAGCCCTGTGATAAACTTATGCCAGCAAATATTCTGAGCTAGAAAAAAAAGGTCATGGAGGGGGGAGGGGGGGGTACCGTCCCGGACAATCTGGGACATGTGGTCAACGTAGCTCCAATGCATTGGTTTAAGATTAGTTTGCTTTTACCAAAAATGTAAAATGGCAATGCTATAGAAATTTCGGATAAATTCTTGAGCATTGTTCCAGAATGTAAATAGTTCAGGAATGTCTGTTGTGATAATTATCTAATGTTAGCTTGAAATCCAGCATACTGATGACTTTCCTGACCTCCTTTTGTTGATTCACCTGTGTGCGCTGTCCCAGAGAGAGTATAGCAGCTGTTATCTGCTTTATAAGAAGTAGTAGAAATAGGCACTGTTAAGTGAGGGGGTGTGGAAACAACCATAATCTTGTTCTTTATAGCGGACCTAAGTTACAATGATCATCTATGCCTTACACAAGTCCACACAGTGTGTTTGACCCTCTCCTATGATCCACCTTTAGTATATCTTTACTCAACTTTTTGACACTATACTCTAGATTTCCCCTGTATATTGCTTACAATGTTTTTATTCTCCTAACTTTATTTTATGCCACACACCCTATAAAGGTGTTAAACATATAAACCTTAGCTAAATCATCATTTTTTTTTCTTCCTCTGAAGTTTTACTGTTTTTGGTTTCTATGGCAACTACTTACAAGTGCCTACTTTTTGTGCCATGTTTTAGGTGTGTTGCCATTGATAATTAAGTCTTTGACAAAATGTACCTGATTAAATAATTTCTGCATGAAAAAAAGGTTTACGCATACAACAGTACCATAAATTATGTTTCCAAATCTGCATTTAGTTACAAAATAGATAAATTTAGTAGATCACAACTTTAAGAGCATGTGCTTGTCAGAACAAAGCTCCTTGCATGTGCTACACTTATTGTCAGTCAGCTCCAAGCTGGCTCAGTGAATGTTGCGGGGAAAGTATAACAAGACTCTGCATACACGGAAAGCGCTCCATTGAAATACATTTTCCAATTAACACCTTTTCCTAGTGCTTAGTAGGGAGAAATGTTGGACCACTGAGGATGCAGGTAGCTGCAGCTCTGGAACTGCAGTTTCTAGTAAAAAAAGGTAACTGCCTTATATTTTCAGGAGTGTATATTAAAAAGTACCCATAAAGTACTTTAATATGCATTCATCTTTAGTGAAGTTGTCAGAAAATGAAACTATTTAGTATTAGGCTCAGAGGTGCAAGGCAAAGCCATCTGTGTAGTTAATATCCATATCAGAAGCATGAATCTCTGGCATGTAAAGGGTTTGTGCCAAAGCAAATTAGTTTATAGGTATGAAGGATAAATAAAGGCATCAGGGAAGTAATGAGGTACAATAGTTTAAAGTACAGGTAAAGAAAGAAGCATGTGAGGGGTTAATGTTGATTGCAGAGGACAGAGGGTAGACTCCATCTGGAAAGGGAGGAGATTTCCTTGTGTGACATGTACACACACAGTTACATGCTGCGAAATAGTCATTGTGACTGTGGCTCTCACACCCCTCTTCTACAGCTACTTCTTCACACGTATGCAGTCAGTTGTTCCTGCCACACGCATTCTTTCACGCTGAGCCCTTGTGCCCACTGTTACTGAATGTGTCACCAATCTGGACCAAGCTGGCTAAGGTGAGCTTGTAAGAACTACCTTGTACTATTGAACTTTTATTTCACTTTCGTGACATGAACCAGGAAAAAAACATGCTTTTCCTCCCTCCTCAAACAGGATATGTTTATCTCATTTCATCCATGATTATAGAGGTCAGATTATTGTTTTCAGCAGTACAGATTTCCTTTTTTACTATTAAAGTACAGTTAAATACTTATTAAATATGTACAGTATTTTTTGTCCTTTGTTGTGATTCTGACACACACACAAATATTCTACCAGACCTCCTCATTACTTTTTATGTCATTGTTTCTCTTGTCCTTTTTATTCCTTTGTAGCCGAGGTTTGTTCATTCCTACAGAAATCCAAAAAGTCAGAGTACAGCTTATTTTATTTCCACAAATATACTTTTACAAGTAAATACTACTATTCCTCTGGAGCATCACAATTCACAAAATTTTGCAAAAATATGGGAACTGTATGGAAGACTGACAGAAGTGTTATAATGTTCCTTTGAAGACATAATTTTTTCTCTCTGATTATAGTCTACTACTTCTGGTTCATTATAAAAATTGGTTCATATGACTACTTATATAGTCTTGGTTTTTACATAATTATGGTCATCTCTAGCACTAGATCTACTTTTTTATTACTTCTGTTTCTTTTACTGTAATAATACTCCACCCTTAAGATTCCTGGTTATTCTTGGCTAGTTTCAGCTGTCAGTATTTTTAGATGCATCTGCTGTTGGTTGTGAAAAGGAGGGGAGGCTGTGGCTTCTGTAGTAGTGTGTGGGTCAATGTGTGGACATGTTAGGATGACACACACACATACATACTATATATATTTGTATCCACCATAATTCTCTCAACTGTACACTCCAACTGACCCTTTTGGATCTTTCCGAAAGAAATACCTAAATTTTTAGAGCTTTATTGTTTAATTTTGGCTTAGACTTGCCTCTGGGCACACCACACAAATGGCCAGCTGTGGCCAAGTAGCTCATCCTACCCTCTATCATGGCCTCTTAGGCAGCAAATGTAATAATGCAAGTTACACTTCTACATATCGGCTAATATTAAACTGTAGTGGAAGGATCCTCCACTACAGAAGGCAGCAGCAGGCCTGTGGGTAATGGGCCAGTGACCTTAAGGTGCTAATGCCCATTGTATGTCCAGACTCAATAAGTGTGTTGAAATGGGTGGTTATTATACTTTAGTTAGAATGGACCAAAATTGATCCAGGCAAATTTTTAGTTTCCAATTTAATTTACTGGCCTTTCAGTTAGGATGGAATTTGATTGGCAGAACGAGGAGAGGCTGTCCCTGTGTCTCCGCTCTTTTGTGGAAGTCTATAGAGAGGCCAGAAAAATGCAGATAGATTAGTGGAGGAAGAGAGGTGCAAAAACGCTTCTCTTTCACTGCAAATCTGCCTTCATCATTCTGGCCTCTCAGTGATGCTCCAAAAAAGGAACATTTGGGCACACCCTCTCCTTGCTCCTCCAATCAGAGGTTAAAAGAGAATGCATGAGAATGAGCGAAATTCAGAGAACTTTGCATCATTTCTTTCTTTGAGGGTCCCTCCTCATTTTCAGAAATTCATATGAATTGATGAAATTGTCAAATTCCTACAAATCTGAATGCACAAGTCTAATGGATACCTGTGAAACAAGCTATGGTGTCATTCAGAAAAGCTAAGGGGCATAGCAGGTATGCTAATAGAAACAGCATACATAGCAAAAGGAAACATATTTTTATCATGTTTTATTTTTAATATATATATATAACATAAATTACTTTTCTTTTAGGCATGTCATGTGTTTATAAATTACTGGTAGTTAAACAAAGGTGTTCTCTCTTGTGTGAATATATGGTGATAAGTGGTGATCGATAAGTTGTGAAGTAACATAAATGCCACTGTAATGTCCTGCCTCCTAAGGTTCCCCTCTTTGGCCATTTGAAATGCAGTGAGGAATGCTTAAATCTTTCAGTCTTCTTTTTCCATTCCAGCTTTCTCATGTTCCTTCTTATATTTATTTAAGGTTTCTGCAAAATCCCTTTCCCTTTTTCTTACTGATCCATTTTTCCCTTCCTGTGTCTCACATACGGTATTTTGTAATTGATTTACCTTTAATTCCCTTACTTTCCTTATTTGACTGTATTACCTTTTACTGTGCAATTTTGAAACTGCATCTCTGTTTTACAGTGGCCAAGACCTTGCTTCCTTCTGTGCAGTGAGCCATGCCACACCATGTATTCCACATCTGGTAATGATTATCTCTAGATAAACATCATTATGATTCCTGTATCTCCTCCTGTATCCCCCCTTCTTCAGAAGTCTGTGAGAGGGACCTCAGCAACTGACCGTCTGGAAGCAGATAAAGCCAAGTATGTGAAGACGCCACAGGTGATCGAACGTAGGCAAAACCCAGCAATTAATGCCAGTCTGACACCAACTATGCCACAAAGATCTTTTACTAGCAATAGCTGTGTGCCACAAAGAGAACATTGTCTCAACAATAGTATCAATCCTTCTATGCAAAGGAAAACCATTTCACAGCATTGTGATAAACTAAGGACAGATAAATATCACTGCTTAAATGTCACTCCTACAATACCCAGGAGACCACTTCAGCCACATCATGGGACTGAGGCACAGGCAGATCAGAATATTGCAACCCCCTCTACATCCACAAAACAGAATTTACGTGTATCTCATGATGGTAATCAGCAAGGGCAAACCACAAGTTCTCCACATGTCCATCCGCAGTGTTTGCGTAGGGTTAGCGCTAGGAGGCTTTATCGGCCCGACTCACTAATTATCTATCGGCAGAGACGTGGCGTGACAATACCTGGCAAAGAGAACAGTGAGGATGGACCAGGACTGGTCATACGGCTTCTTCAGGGGACGCCATTGCTTAAGAGGAGCAATCCTCTTTCACGTAATTCCACCCACCAAAGCCCTCAGGAAATTCCTGTCTCACCTAGGGAGCAAAAAAGCATAGAAGGGTCTCTGGTCTGCCAGCCCTCTTGCCTTTTGGTCCCTGAAAAACAAGAGACTGCATGGGATGAACAGACCTTTACTACTCCTACTGATGTTGAAAAGTTTTTTGAGAGTTGTGGGTTGGAGGGAAGCCTTCTAAATCTATTAGGTAATTTCTACAAAATGAGTGGGGACACACCTTTAGGAAGCCTAGAATCAGTGAACGGTGTTAGTGGTGCTCAAGGAGCACCACTCAATGATAATGATAAAGAGGTAAAGACTCCAGTGTCTGTTATTGAGAGGAATGCACGGGTTATAAAGTGGATCTACAGCTGTCAACAAGCCAGGGCTGTTGGGGGCCATAAAGAGAAGCAAATATCACGGGAATCTACTGTGTAAAATGGATGTTGGCGATGAGAAACCTTAGAGAAGATATGCCTGTTGATGGAAAGGCTGAATCTAAAGGACCTGTAAAGCTCAAATGCAAGAGTACTGGAAGAACTGAGAAAACAAATCAGTGGATAACAGATTGAGGCGTCATTGATTCATTTATCAGTTTTTCCTTCTTCATACAGTTTTGTTGTGTATCTATTTTGTACACTATTATGTTTTGGTATCCTTGATAACATGCACCTAACCTTTATTTGTTCTTCCATTCTCATTCCTATTGCTCCAAACCTAAGTACTCAGTTACACAGTTTTTTGGTATTAGTTTACTTCAAAGATTGCGACATACCACAACACAAAAACACATTAACATCTTAAGCCTTTTATACTGTTCACATATTCCTAATACAATTGAAAAAGTAATTACCATTATGAAGACAGTATAGCAAATACACGCAAAGTTATTGCAATGCTGTAATTAATCAAAATGGCTATCTGGACATTGCATAGAGGTAGTGATAGACCAATGCTGTTGTGAATAGAGACAGTGGGGCAAAATAGGACAGTCCTGAGTAATATGGCTCCAGAATTGCAGTCTCCATATGACAAGCCTCGTTGGCAGAAGTTTTTTTTTGTAAGCAGGATTTCGCCGTTCATAGGGTTTCTCCTTAAGATAAATACAGTGGAGTTAAAATCAGGAGACTTCTGCTTATGGTTGTGTGCATATTGGCAGCATGAGGTCACATGCCACCTCAATATGAGTTATGTCATTCTTTTAGGACAGGGTCTTATTTTTGTTTGTTTTTTATAACTGCTTGGAACATTGACGGGGTTGAACTTTGTTAGCATTGTCTTTTGTTATGAAAAGTCTTTAATCACCCTTGCTTCGCAACTCAGCTAGTTTACTAGTGAGGAAGCCCCACCTGAAGGGAGTTTCCTCAAACTGCTGAGTAGAGCTTGACTCCACAGGAGGCTCAGCCAGGACCCCTCTTCCTTGTGATCTCTCGGCGGAGTTCTGGTGCCACCTGCTAGAGAACACACCCCACAGTGCTGATGGATTTCTTTCTGGAGGGTTTTCTTGAGGTGGTGGAGAAGGAGGCCTAAAAAAAAAAAAAAAAACTGTTTTTTTTTTCTTCTTAGCCCTTTGTGTCTAAATTGCACTTTTTTTCTAAATTCATACTCACTGCTCTGACTCTTGCTCTGTTTTATATTCTGGTCTCTGATCCATTCTCTGATCCTCATCTTTACTGAACAGGGAAGTAACACTTCTCCAGCCAAAAGCACCTTGAACCTGGACACAATAGATTGTCAAATGCATGGCACAACAGTAACAATCTGCATCTCATTCACGCCAAAGAGCCACAATGTTGCATCCTATACCTAGCAACCGATGGTGAAATAGCACATGAATAGCTTGTAGGAAGTAATACTGCCCCAGCATTCAAAAGGTATACAATATAACCTCCTGAAATATATCATTCATAAAACCGCTTACAAAGAAATTTAATGAGCCACTAAAGGTATAGTTTACAGTATATGCAAGTAAAATGTGTTTTTAAGTGCAGTGGCTCTTAATAAATTGATTATATAATTATCTTTGCTATGGAGCAATATTGAAAGTATATCATAGAGAGCTTCAGTATCTCATATTAACTCAGTACTTAGGTAGCATTGTAATGTATTAGAGAGTGCGCAACAAGACTAGGAGTTCAGACAAGATCATACATTCTTTGTATTATACAATTATATTACCGAATTGGGATAATCTCAATATGAGCCTTTAATTTGGAAACATACATGGCTTGTGGACATTTACAAGTGCCTGAGATGGTTGACCGGATGATTAATCATCACTTCAGTACTAATGTGATAGCTTGCCATAACCAAAATATTATGTTATTTGGTACCTTACACACATGGATGCTTATCTAATACAGTAGTGTATAACAAACTATATCTACTATAGAACAAAATGCTGTTTGCAAGTATTGAAAGATTGGAAGATGGTGACAGTACCTTTATAGCAGTCCATATACAATGAAATAATAAGGGGCTATCTAGATTTGGATGTAATCAGTAAAATATGTATGTAAATAAACATCTTTTTTCAAATGTGTTGAAGTTCTTGCAGCATACAACTATATAGCACTCGTTTGTTCATTTTGTTGCCATAAAACCGACTGGGACTATGTACCAGGATAGGGAAAGTGTCCATACATGGACATTGGTATCCGTGACAAGGCTTGTCTATGGGACATTAACAAAGTGTCTGCCCGAAAAGTCTGTTGCTGCCTACACCTGCTTTGTACTACCATGATTTTAGTAGTTTAGTAAAAGGAAAAGTAACAGGCCAGAACAAACTGGATTATAGTTAATCCAGAGAGAGAGAGAGCGCTTTGTTCAAGCTGGTTTAAGTTTTTCATACGCTATATACTTTTTAAAACAATGTCTATAAAATAAAGTTTTATTCAAAGCTATTAAAAGGTTGATTTGGTCTTATGTCTGGGTGGATTCTGCACTTGGACATGCCTAGGGTGCTTTGTTATTTTGAAAAATACGACTACTTGGTTTTAAGATTTGTCTACGATCGATGCAAATTTGAATGAGAGAATTATACCCTACCTTGCTGCAATGCAAACATTTAAAATGACACAGTCACATACTCATAATTAGTAAACATACATGTCTTTGGTGTGTGTTCTTACATCACATATGATGCTTCCTAACTTGTTACACCTGTCTATTCACAATTCTTTACATGGATTTAAAAATAATACATATTTTATGCACAGATTTATATTATTTTGTACCTTTTTTGCAAGCTGTGACATGTTTAACCCTTCTTCTCCGATGTCTCGGCTTTCAGGCTCTATAATCTCTGTGGTGTCATTCTGAAATACATAACATATTCAGTTTCCATGACTCATCGATCAGTTCTTCTAATGTGCTGTTTTTGTTTCATATTTTTTTTATTATGTTCTTTTACTTAGCCCTGTCTGCCCAATTGCATCCTACATTAAGAACTTACATGACAACTTTACATAACATGAGTAACGCTTACATGATAATGACATAAGAAAAATGTTTTTCAGTCATTGTGATTGGGGGACTTTTTTGCCATGCCCTATGTGCTCATTTAATTTGATATATTCTTCCGTATTTGCTCATTGTACAGTATTGCAGAATGTTTGTGCTATACAAATCAGTAAATAATAAATATTGCTTACTACCCCCCTCTCTTACCTCCTCCTGTGCTTCTCCATCTTGTTCTGCATTGAACGTTTGAAGAACTTTTGCTTTATAAACTTTCCAGAAACCTTGACTCATGATGTAAAGGTGCTGAGAACTGCTCAGATGGCTGGTAAAATAGCTCAGTGGTTGATGCTGAGATCAGAGCACTGCTGGTCTTCTTGTAATATATATATAACCTTTTCAATCAACACATTCTCTCATGTGCCGGTCTCATAAACGTGGGTCTCAGCCACAGGGAAATTCACCAGTGGGAAGTCTGTGTTTAAATCTTTAGGATTATATCCTAGTGTGTAAAAATGTGGGCATTTCTATTCAGCTTGTCTCAGAGAGCGTTCTGCTGTACTGGTCCCCTCTTAATTAGCAATGTCATTTGATGCACAAAGGGACATTGGGTTGTATAGCATCTCAGGTGCAGGATTCCCTGCCCTATTGGTTCTCATGTACCTGGGTCATGTGGCTTTATTAAACTTGCATGGAGTTCTTCATGCAACTGAAATGTGATAGGGAACTGTAACAAGTTGATGGACAGATCCAATGGTTTGCTTGAGAGATGAAGGGCTATAATTTACTTTGTACATCACGCCACTTGTCTCAGACATATACATCTGCCTCTACTATGCATATATAAAACCTATTCTAGTAATTGCTCTGTACTTCTTTTGAAAGCTTCTTTATTTATGACACGCACTTTCCACCAGACTTTGGGATTTATTCTCTAAAATGGGAGTTTTTCCATCATAACACAAGGAAGGTTAAGCTAAGACAGGGCTGTAAGAAAACTGTGGTTGGTCCATTATAATATATAGTTAAATCAGTGAAATTTATGGACAGTTCAACACTTTGAATAAATAATTCCTATAACACCATCACATTAGGGGATAGCCTTGATAGTCAGCATACAGACATCCTGAGTATTTTCATACGTTTAAGACAAGTTATCATTTGGAGACATTTCATATTTAATTTTGCAACATGCCTGACGAAAAGACTTACTTTGTCCTGTAATGTACCATTTTGAGTCTTCTTGCTTTCTGTAGTTTCTTGAATAGTATCTCAGAGATTGAGCAATGCATTTTGCAGGACCAGCTCAATCCTTTTTGCTGGAGTAAATTGAAGAAGATTCAGCAGGAGTCCCCAGGCTCTACGCTAAGGAGGGCCCCATTCTCCCACTTGTTCTGCTTCCAGGTGCCTCGGTAATCGGGTACCCAGCAGGGACACATGTTACGTGACCCCATAGAAGAAGCAGGCATGTGGCACAGATTGTGTGAGCTGCATTTATAAAGGACTTTCACAAGGTAAAGGTGAAGGGGGGAAGGGAAAGTTGGGAGAGAGATAGAGAGAATGAGGTCTGTGAGAGAAGAGAACTAAAGGAGAAGAAAAGCTGTGAGAGCATGATAGAGGAAGCGGAACAGCTGTGAGTGAGGAGAGCTGAAAACTGTGAGATGGAGAGAAACAGAGTGAGTATATACACTCACTTTCCACTTTATTAGGTACACCTTGCTAGTTCCAGGTTGGACCCCCTTTTGCCTTTAGAACTGCCTTCATTCTTCGTGGCATACTTTCTACAAGGTGCTGGAAACATTTCTCACTTTGGTCCATATGGACATGATGGCATCATGCAGTTGCTGCAGATGTGTTGGCTGCACATCCATGATGCGAATCCCCCGTTCTACCACATCCCAAAGGTGCTCTATTGGATTGAGATCTGGTGACTGTGGAGGCCATTGGAGTACAGTGAGCTCATTGTCATGTTCAAGAGACCAGTTTGAGATGATGTGAGCTTTGTGACATGGTGCATTATCCTGTTGGAAGTAGTCATCAGAAGATGGGTACACTGTGGTCATAAATGGATGGACATGGTCAGCAAAAATACTCAGGTAGGCTTACGCTATTGAACCACGCTCAATTGGTACTTAGGGGCCCAAAGCGTGCCAAGAAAATGTCCCCCACACCATAACACCACCGCCACCAGCCTGAACCGTTGATACAAGGCAGGATGAATCCATGCTTTCATGTTGTTTACTCCAAAGTCTGACCCTGCCATCTGAATGTCGCAACTGGAATTGAGATTTATCAGACCAGGCAACATTCTTCCAGTCTTCCATTGTCCAATTTTGGTGAGCCTGTGCGAATTGTAGCCTCAGTTTACTGTTCTTAGCTGACAGGAGTGGCACCCGGCGTGGTCTTCTGCTGCTGCTGTAGCCCATCTGCCTCAAGGTTCGACGTGTTGTGCGTTCAGAGATGGTTTTCTGCATTCCTTGGTTGTAACGGGCAGTTATTTGAGTTACTGTTGCCTTTCTGTCATGCCAAACCAGTCTGCCCATTTTCCTCTGACATCAACAAGGCATTTTTGTCCCCACAACTGCGCTAACTGGATATTTTCTCTTTTTTGGACCATTCTTTGTAAGCCTTAGATATGGTTGTGCATACAAATCCTAGTAGATCAGCAGTGTCTGAAATACTCAGACCAAGTCACTTAAACCCCCTTTCTTCCCAACTCTGATGTTCGGTTTGAACTTCAGCAAGTTGTCTTGACTACATCTACATGCTTAAATGCATTAAGTTGCTGCCATGTGATTAGCTGGTTAGATATTTGTGTTAGCAAGCATTTGAACAAGTGTATATAAAAAAGTGACCAGTGGATGTGTATATACATAGTTACATAGTACATAAGGTTGAAAAAAGACCTAAGTCCATCAAGTTCAACCCTTCTACCTAACCTTCTTACTCTTGATCCAAAAGAAGGCAAAAAAACAAAAAACCCTAATTAAGCTACTTCGAATTCTGCCATCAGGGGAACAAAATCCTTCATGACTCCACAAAAGACAATAGGATTTCTCCTTGGATCAAGAACCTCTAAAATATTAATTCTATTTATAGCCCTGTATGTTATGCCTTTCTAAAAAAAATATCGAGACCACTTTTAAAGGCAGCTAATGTATTTGATAACACCACCTCCCTAGGCAGTGAATTCCATTCCTTTATTATCCTTACTGTAAAGAATCCCTTCCTTTGTTGTCTATGAAATCTCTGCTCTTCCAGTTTCAGAGGGTGAACTCTTGTCCTTTTGTACATTTATGTTAATGAACAGGTCACTGAAGATGTCTTTATATTGGCCCTGCATATATTTATATAATGTTATCATATCCCCTCTAATATACCGTTTTTCCAGTGTGTATAATTTTAACTTTTTTAGTCTCTCTTCATAACTAGTATCTCCCAATCCCCTTAATTTTGTAGCCCTCCTTGGCACTTTTTCTAGTTCCGTAAAGTCCTATTTAAGGACTGGTGCCCAGAATTGTACCGCATATTCAAGGTGAGGTCTTAGCATTGACCTGTAAAGAGGCAAGATGATATCCTCCTCCCATTAATCAATACCTTTTTATGCATACCAAAACCTTATTGGCCCTTGCAGCTTCTTGCTGGCATTGCACACTGTAATCAAGTCTATTGTCTACCATTATTCCTAAGTCCTTCTCATTGGTAGTTTTCCCCAAGGATATTCTATTTGTAGTATAGGTTGCATTTTTATTATTTTTGCCATAATGCATAACTTTGCATTTATCTATGTTGAACCTCATCTGCAACTTGCACGCCCAGTCCCCAAAAACTGTGACATGGCTCTCTATGCAGCCTGGGAGATAATTTATAAATAAATTAAAAAGAAGAGGACACAGTACAGACGCCTGAGGCACTCCACTTAATACCTGCGTACAGTCTGAGAAATATCCATTCACAACAACTCTGCATTCTATCTTTTAGCCAATATCCAATCCAGAGGCGTATCTAGGGTATGGAACCTATGGCTCCTGCCATAGGCGCCATTTGAAGGAGGTGCCAGTAAGCGGCTTTCAAATGCCGTCTTTTTTTATTTTTTTTGATGCGGAGGAGAGAGAGGGGCGCCTAGCAACTGCTCGGCGCCCCTCATTCTCCTTCACAAGGCCTCTTCATCCGTCCCGGCATTTCATGCTGAGCGCCGTAATATGACGTCATATTTCGGCACTCAGCAGTGAAGCAGCGGGCACCAGCGAGCGGCTTTTAAACGCTGTCTTTTTTTTTTGATGTGGAGGAGAGGGGCGCCTAGCAATCCCTTTTTTAATATGGGCACAACATCTGCCTTGCACCAATCTAATGGAACTATGCCTGAACTGAAAGAATCCCTAAAGATCAGTAATAATGGTTGGGCTAGAATTAGGCTTAGCTCCTTAACTACCCTTGGGAGTGTGTGTGTGTATATATGTATATATATATATATATATATATATATATATATATATATATATGTAATGTTGCTACCGGTGTGTAAAATCAAGCATCTAGCCACACAGTCTGCATTTACAAAAATATGTGAAAAAAATTGGGTCGTTGTGAAGCGCTCAGTGAATTTAAGCATGGTACTGTTGTAGGATGCCACTTTTGCACTAAGTCAGTTCCTGAAATTTAATTACTGCTAGATATTCCACGGTCAACTGTAAGTGGAAATATTGAATTATTAATTAAGTGGAAGCGTTTAGAAACAGCAGGAAATCCACAAAGCAGATGACCACGTAAAGAGCGGGAACATTGAGTGCTGACGTGCCTGGTGCGTACAAGTCGCCAACGCTCTGCTGATTCCATAGCTGAAGATTTCCAAATTTCCACTGCATTGAAATCAGCACAAAAACTGTATGGCAGGAGCTTCATGGAACGGGTTTCCATGGCCGATTAGCTGCATACAAGCCTCACATCACCAAGTACAATGCCAAGCGTCGGATTGAGAGGTGTAAACCACACCACTGCTGGACTCTGGAGCAGTGGAAATGTATTCTGTGGAGTGACAAATTACGCTTTTTACAAAGCAAGGTCTATAAATATATGGTTGGAAGAGTCTGGTGTGGCCTACACAGAGCCCTGACCGCAACCCCATTAAACACTTTTGGTCTACTAGATAATGGTTAAAGATTCCCAAACAAATCAAAAGGGGGGGGGGTGGCAACTACATATTAATGTCCATGTATTTAGAATGCAATGGCATAAAAGTTCCTGTTGGAAATAGGACAAAATTTATTTGACAAAGTGTTGGGACACCTGACCATTACGGTCAGGTATCCCAACACTTTGTCAAATACATTTTGTCCTATTTATCTATAGGGAAAGGAATTTCAGTTAACTGATGTTGAAAGTTTGGCCCTGCAAAAATACTGTCACTCTAGGCATGTCACCACTGCACTCCACTAGGGACATCTCTGAGTACAATGCATAGTGAAGTCGGTGTTTTTAAACCTCAACTCTCTTGCAAGCTCTCATACTTTAGTGAAGAAACTTCATGTACGTTAGCTAATTGGCTTTATGTGTTTTGCATTGACCCATTATCACCATGGTGCTGTCTGTAGCCCCATGTTCTTACTGTGTCTCTCTGCTGTTCTGCCTGACCTCTTGTTTCATTTGTAACTGATACATGTGAATAAGAGCTCATGCTGTCTGGAAACAGAATTAGCAAATAAATAATTCCTTACATCACCCTCCACATGACATTTTAAAGAATATACAGGGAACGATAATGCCTTAAATGCATTTAAATCCATTGGCAAAAGATGGTCATTTCTAAATACAGCGCTAAACCTATTGCTCCCCAGCTGTAATGTGAACCTATGTAACCCCTTGTTACACCATCAAAGATATACCAAAAAGACAAAAAAGTGATTCATGCGCTTATGGTTATAAAAAAATAAAAAAATTAGTGATTTTTGAACCTGTTTCTGAAAGCAAACTCCTTTTGGTTAACCAGCCCCTAAAAGGAGAGAAATTAAAACAAGAACAAACATATAGTAGTATTCCAGAAATCCTTATTAGTAATTATTAGACTTGTGCATTCATCTTCGGGCGAACATGAAAACAAACATGAAGTGAGCGGCTTTTAAACGCCATCTTTTTTTTTTTTTTGATGTGGAGAAGAGAGAGGGGCGCCTACCAATCGCTCGGCGCCCCTCATTCTCCTCCAAGAGGCGTCTACCCCTGTCACGGTGCCGGCATTTCAGCAGTGAAGCAGCAGAGTAGGAAGAGAGAAGCCTCCTGCTCCCGTTGCTGGACCTAAAGGTGAGAGAACTACAAAGGGGGAGAAGGTAGATAGTGAGTAGGGAGAGGTTTAAGAAAGTGATAAGGGAGGGAGAGGTTTAAGAATGTTATAAGGGAGGGAGAGGGGTTAGAAAGTGATAAGGGAGGGAGAGGGGGTAGAAAATGATAAGGGAAGGAGAGTGTGAATTAATGTGTGGACGCATTGAGTGAATGAGGGAGAGCATGAGTTAATATGTGGATGAGTTGTCTGAATGAGGGAGAGCATGAGTTGTCTGAATGAGGGAGAGCATGAGTTAATATGTGGATGAGTTGTCTGAATGAGGAAGAGCATGAGTTAATATGTGGATGAATTGTCTGAATGAGGGAGAGTATGAGTTAATGTGTGGATAAATTGTCTGAATGAGGGAGAGCATGAGTTAATGTGCTTCTGTGTATCATAGATGTATAATTGTGGAAGGGCAAAGATGGCACTAGCAGGATGTTTGAGCCTTGAGGACCAAGATGGCACAGGCGGGTGTATATGGGACAAAGATGGCACAGGCCGGAATGTTTGGGGACAAAGTTGACTTGTGCTGGGTTATTTGGGGACAAAGATGGCAAATCTTATGTGTGTAATCTGGGTGCTGGTCAGGTTTTATGTGGGCAGTGTGGACGCCAGGGCTGGCTTTGGGGTGTGCAACCTGTGATCTATGCCTGTAATGTAGGGGGTTTTAAATATACCTTTAATGTTGTGTTTTTATGTGAATTCCAATTGATCTATACCTGCAAAGCTGGGTGTTTGTGTTATTCTGTAGATCCATATCTGCTATGCTTTGTTTCCATACATTATTTATGTATACCTGCAAATACAGGGTTTTTATGTCATATTCAGTTGATTAATACCTGCAATGCTGTTTCCATGTATTTATTTGATCTATACCTGCAATTCTACGTTTCATATATTATTATTGTATACCTGCAAATACAGGATTTGTGTGTCTGATTCTGTTTATTTAATATATACCTTCAGTGCTGAGATCACAAGTGAATTTCAGTTGATCTTTCCATGGAAAGCTGGGTTTGTGTGTTAATGTGTTGATCTATACCTGCTATCGACAGCAGGGTCTTATGTATGTATGTATGTATTGTAGGGGACAGCTCACGCATTGGGGCGGCAATGACAGTTTCACACAGGTTTCCAACGTAAAAGCGTGTTTATTTAGATGTTGTAATCACAGAGCACCTTGTAAACAAAGCAAACTATAAGCCTGTCCGGCTCTAACTAAACAGCAGGATACCTCTCTAGCAGCCTAAGGTCTGACGCAAAGCAAAGTAACCAGTTTTGTATGGGGTAATGCTTCATACCTGGTGGGCTGCAGCGCTGGCTGTAGCTGCTCCTTCATTCAGTGTCTCCCTCCCTCTGAAAACCTAACAGCCCTTTCTTTTAAGGCCTCCTCCCCAGTAACGAGCTTAGGAAGCCTCACCTGAGAGCACCTGGGTTTGCTACCAGGCCTGGCTGAGGTAACCAGGTGAGACATATATCCCATCAACCACTCTCCCATACACTTTACCACAGTATATATATATATATATATATATATATATATGCATATGCAGCAAGGGCTAATAAATGGGTGTGTGCGAACGACTCTATTGGTCGCCTACAGGGTCCTCCTCTGGCATCAACCAATAGGCTCACTCGCACGGCCTTTTTAACTCCTGACGGTGAACCTACGGATTTCTGCTCCCGTTAACCCCTGAGATGCTGTAGAGTACAGACCTTTAACTGTTATAGTAGGGAGACCAACAGAGTTGGCCGGCACCCAAGTCTAGTAATTATTATGCATCAAATGGACTCACATTTACCCAAAAGAAAGCAGACACTTCAGGGGATCTTGTGAGAAACTTCCTTATGTAGAGGAGACTTTTGAGACCTCTAGTATGTGCTCATAACAGATAAGAGCAAAAAAAGACAAAGAGCGACACAATAGTGAAATAGTGTATGAAATCTTGACTATTTAAATATGCATCAGATGCACTCACGTGTAATCCAAGATTCAATAGGCACTTTAAAAGTAGGTGGATATCTTCTTTATGGTGGAATAACCTTCAATACACATCAGAAGTAGGTATGAAGAAGAAAAAATACACCAATTTAGATGACTTTATCACCATAAGCGCATTAATCCCTTTTTTTTTTTTTGTATTTCTAAATACATGTTTCTTCCAAACAGCAGAATATGGGTGATACATTTACAGTCTCTTTTTATGCTTCAAGGTGGATATTGACTTATGTATTTTCAATAAATAAAGGACAAGCATTTCCTTTAAGTAAAGTCTACATTTAGAATAGATTAATTGGATGAAACCATAAGTACTTCTAATATGTTGCAAAATGTTCAGAAAACATAGTGAATCAATTAAACTAGAAACACATTATCCCTACCTGTAACTTTTTAGCTGGAGGTGCCAGTCTAAAGCGCTGGTATGGTTTATTTACTCTTAACTTTAATACTGAAATGCGTATTGATGGACAACAAGTAGATTAGTGAGTGTTTGATGCCTTATGACCTCTAGTGCCATTTATAGAATTGTGTTTTTGTTTTTTTTAAGTACTGTATGACGGGGAGCAAAAATTATATGCGGAGGTGGCTGCACTCCTGTCTCTCACCTTCTGGAGTAACAGGGGCTGGGCAGTGAGGTATGTGCCTTACCGATGGTGCCCTGTTGGACCTTTGCCTCGACCGCACTAAGAAAGCAATTGAGTGCTCGAAACAAAGCTACAATAGAAAGGCAGCGGGAGATTAGGGAGGTTAATACGTGGCTAAAGTCATGCTGTAGGAAGGAGGGTTTTAGTTTTTAAGAGCACTGGGCTGATTTTGCGCTTGGGTACAATCTTTATAGCCATGATGGATTGCACCTAAGCAGAAGAGGGTCTGCTGTGCTGGGGGACAGGATGGCTAGAAGGTTGGAGGAGATTTTAAACTAGTGGTAGGGGGGGAAGAGACACAGAAAGAACATACTGTAGATAAAATCAGATGGGGAGGAAGATATTTTCTGCATATCTTTCACTCTAAAAAAAAGGTGTGGCTATTGTTTTTGCAGAATCACTTAAGATAGTAACGAAGTACATAGAGCAAGATAAAGAAGGTCGATATTTGATTTGGGTTGGAAACGTCAATAGAGATGTGCATACTTTTGTGAATATCTACTTTCCCAATACAGACCCAATGTCAAGTTTGAAACAGATCCTGAGGAGAGTGGATAGAGTTAAAGAATATCCTGATACTCTTTGATTTTAAAGATAAGATAAGGCGGGTTTCCAAAAACAGCATGGCGGCTAGATGAGTCTATCCTTTCAGATAGCTGTGGGGCCCTTGCTATGTGACTCAGGGCTGAAGAACTTCTTCTGAGTGCTCATTCTGTGACGGCAGGCACAACACTCCCTTCTTTAGAAGGAATCTTACATCTTCAGTTCACTTCTCTTCCATTTGACTTTGCTTCCACATTTTCACAAAGATTACGGTGGTGGTGTTCGTCTTTCTTCCCAGATCCGGCATCAAGGTGATTTCCTACCTAGACAATTGGCTCCTTGAGGCACAATCCGAACAGATTGTTATGGATTACGTTACTCAACTGCTGAGATAGTTGAGACATCTAAACTGACTGTTCAACCTCAAGAAGTCTCGTATTGTGCCATACCACAGACATTTTTGGCCATGGTAATTCCAACAGACAAGCCTTCTTGAGATTTTAGTTAAACCAGTCCTCTCACTCCATAGTCCTCAAGTGGCACGTGCAGAACTGGGTCATCATCTCCCCTGATGCAAGTCTGACTGATGTGGAAGAGTTTGTAGACATTCACCAGACATTACCGGTTGTCATCCTTATTCTCTGAGGATTCTATGTGTGATCTAAGAGTTCTTCACTTCTACACATATACAGTATGTATGGTATGGAAAAAAGCTGTAAAGTAAGATTGCTTTCAAAATTAGACATGTTAATAGTTTTGTATCATTTAACAGAGTGCAAAGTAAATAAGAAGAAAAGTCTAATCAATATTTGCCTTCAAAACAGCATTTTTTCTAGGTACACTTAGAAAATGCCAGGGATTTCATAGGTAATTAGTTAGGCGTATGATTAAACAATTATACCGAACAGATGCTAAAGATCATCAATTTAATATGTAGGTTGAAGCACAATCATTAACCAAAAGAGAGAAAGCTGTGTAGGAGGAATAAAAATAAGAAAGGAACAGCCAAACTCGAGGTGAGGTTGTTGAAATTTAATGTAAAAAGTCATACACCATGGGAAGAATGAGCACAGCAACAAGACATAATGTATTTATACTGCATCAGCAAGGTCTGTCCAAGGCAAAAATGTTAAGGCAGACAGGGCTTTCCAGATATTCTTTACAAGCTCTTGTAAAGAAGAAAAAAGAAACAGGAAATGTTGACCAGACCAAAGGTTGTACAAGGAGGCTTAGTGCAGCAGATGAAAGACACATCATGTTTACTTCCCGTTGCCCTGCCTAGGAACAAGTGGAGCTCTATCTCCCTATATACTACAGAATCATAAACAAGGAAAATAAATTCCCAGGTAAATAATTCTGTTTCTCTCAAGTGGTGTTCAAAGATGGCTCCTAAAACCCTGCTACAACACTGCAGTGAAAAGTCTAAACAATAATCTTCCCTATTGATCTTGAACACTTAGACTCTATTGGAGAGGACTGTTTGGAAGACACTCCACCACTTTTTGCTCCATTGAGTACTCTCTTTTAACATAAGAATAGGAAAGTTTGAAGACTCCCTGAAAGCCTTTAGCAATAGATCAGGCAAAAACACATCTGGGTGTTAACTGGACAAGTGAGATCTTGTCCGCTGCTATAGATTTTCCAATCCATATTTGCTGACAGGGGTCCTATGGCTTTCCCATGGATTTCCATAGATGGACAAAGCATACAGAGCTCTTAAAAACCCTCGTTTGGATCAGCTGTGTCCCATTGGTGTTATATTCTCCTTCCACTACTTTGTTACTAAGTAAAATGAATGACTAAACAAAGAAAACACCACTCACAATTGTTTTTTCAAGATTAGGCCCCATCAACAATCGATGAAGGAAGGGATTGGAAATAGATCACATATAATATTTGTGAATAACTGATTACATATGCCTTGGACTTTCTGTTTCAACCAAAAATCTTCTACAATGATAAAGTTATTTCCCTTTTGAAGCCCAATGATGTAGTGCACCAAAATGCGGGCATGCTTGCTCGCTATAGTATTCCAGTCCCTACATAAATTCATCACACCCAATCCAAGCTACTTTGGTCAAATAAAAGCAAGACTTGAGGACTTGATATTTTCATTTGTGTTAGATTTTGAGGTCTTTGCAATTGCCCCTTTCAACATATGCATTTTGTAGACCTAGCTAGTTGAAATCTGAAAGCCTGAACCCCATGCGCTTTTTTATTTTTCCTGCAGTCCTTTAGGGTGAATTTCCAAGTGAGGAATTGGGCTGGGTTGGGTTTGAGTTAAATTAGAGAGGAATGTGTACTTGAGTGTACTAGAGCAGTAAGTTGTCTTTGATTACTTCCATAATTCTATTTGCAGTTTATCTATCACGCCATAATGAGGTTCTTCTCCATTTTCCTGCAGCAATCGATGGGAGACTAAAAGTATAGGAAGACACTTTAGACACAATTCTTTACCCTATTGTCATGAAAGTGTCTCTGTAACAGTACTCAAAACAGTTCCATTTAAAGATGCAAATGGATGGGACGGCAAGTAACATGGTTGGGCATGATGCAATCTTACACAATCTTTTGGGGCCTAACCAGTCCAAGCACAATTTATGTTGCTCAGTTCTTTCAGTTCTCTCCTGATTCATTACTGATTGATCTCTCAAGTTCTAGTTCTCTGCCTGATCCTGAGTTTGCCATTGACCCTTACCCAGTTTTACTACCAGTTACCTGCTACCTTGGTACCTCTACTTTAACTTATCTGGGTTATTTCTTGATGGCCATGCTACTGGGAGCTTCCTACTTCTCTGGCCTAGGCAGAGGGTACTCCCTTCTCAAATATTTTGTTAGCATTTTTTTAACTTTTGTTTCTCCATAGGTTTACAACAGATGTAACAACTGGTGGTCATTCTTATATACATATACAGTCGTGTGAAAAAGAAAGTGTACCCTGTAATTTATATTATCTGTAAATTATATGATTTTACGTATCAGGACATAATAACAGTCATCTGTTCCTTAGCAGGTCTAAAAATGTAGTAAATACAACCTCAGATGAACAACAATACATGACATATAACACCATATCATAAGCTTTGCCAAAATTGGGTCATGCAACAGGACAATGATCCCAAGCACATCTGCAAATCTACAACAGAATGGCTGAAAAAGAATATAATGAAGGTGTTGCAATGCCCACTCAAAGTCCAGATCTCAACCCAATTGAAACGCTGTGGCAGGACCTTAACCCCTTCAGTCCCCTATGGACGTACTGGTACGTCCAAAAAACACATCCCAAGAATCCCTTATGGATGTGCCGGTACGTCCTGCCCTGCTGCTACATCCCTGCTGTCCAATCTCATGTAACAGCTGACGTCACCCGGAAGGTCATCGGAGGACAGGATATCCCCTGCAAGGTCTGCTGGAATATCCGATCGCTCCGATGAGGCACAGACACTGTGATCTCTATGCAAGTCTGTGGGGACGTGCATAGAGATCACAGTGTGATTGGTGCAGGGGGATCGCAAGGAAGAGAGTGAGAAACCATGTTTCTTACTCTTCTCCTGTGCTGAAACACAAAACAAAGAAAAAAAAAAGATTAGTGATTTAAAAAACTAATAATAAATAAATCACTAAAATAATTCAATAAATAATAAAAAAACAAAGTGAGCTAAGTGATGTCATTGTGACATCACTGACATTAATAAAAAAAAAAAAAGGTTCTGCACTCAACTCCCAGGGAGCTGAGTGCTAGCAGGAAAAAGGGGACAGCATAAACCCTCTTGAAGCACAAAGAAAAGGAATCCCAGCACCCCAAACAGCTTCCAATCTTTAGGATACTTTATTTAGAGAAAGCAAAAAGAGCAACGTTTCAGCCAAACAGGGCCTTTGTCCAAGTGGGCTCTCTGCCTTTCGTGCCCTTCCAAGTGGGCTCCATGCCAAAAGACTTATTACATTGACCGTACATTGAGAGGTCCTCTCCCCCTAATCATCCCCAGAGTCCCTTTGTCCCCTTATTGACTAAACCACACCTCTCTTTTACTTACTCCCTGTAGTTCAGGTATAGATCAAATAAACACATAACACAGTCCCCTAATCTGCAGTCAGTGTGGCAATTATTTTTTTTTGGTGCGGGAGTGATTACATGCTAGGGTGCGTGACCCAAGGAAATCCTTTTTTGAATTTTTTTCAATATTAAATGTATTGTCAGCAGGGTCTAATTTTATATATATATTGTCAGCAGGGTCTAATTTTTATATATATTTGCAGCAGGATCTAATATTTGTGTATATATATATTAGCAGCGTGGGCTAATATTAATATATATCGGCAGCAAGGGCTAATATTAAGAATGAAAACTACCTGCCAGTTCAGCTGTTATTTTGAATGATATTTCAATCACGGTCTTTACTTAACCCCTTCGCGACCTTTGTCGGTTCAGGACCGTCATAACAAGAAGGTCACTAAATGACCTTTGACGGTCCTGAACCGTCAAAAAATTAAATAAGCTTAGAAAGTGATCAAGGATCACTTTCTTCGCTTAAACGGCCTTGCTGCAATGCCTCGATGTCGAGGCATTCAGCAAGGCCGAGATCGGCATCGGGGGCCATGTCTGGCCCCTCCCCGGGGCGTCAACAGCCGCCATACGTTGTATGGCGGCGGACGCCCGTTTTAAAAGCGTTTAGGAGGCGATCAACGATCGCCTCCTAAACTTAAATGGTGTCGCTGGAATGCCTCGATCAGGAGGCATCCAGCGACACCAAACACTTACCTATGGGTGGGCTCCGGAGAGCGGTCACAGCCGCCGCTGCCGGCGATCTTCGCCATCAAGCAAGATGGCGGCGGCCCGGGAAATAAAACAATAAAGACGAAAAAGTTCGCTAGAGGGTCTCCAGACCCTCTAGAGAACTGGCTCCACTTGCTGGTTGAATACAGGTACTGCATTCAACCATGCAAGTCAATGGAGCCCAGCTTTCTAATCACTATGTGATTAGTAAAATATTCAAAAAAAATAAAAATAAATAAAAACTGGAAAAAAAAATAAAAAAAAAATGTGCTAACATTTAAAAATAATTATGCACTAGATGAACCATCCAGTACCAGCAAAATGTGTAAAAAAAAATATATAAAAAAAGTATTAAAAAAATAAAATAAAATTAAAAAATAAAGTTTATTATTTTGAGCAAGTGCTAAAATTTCTCAAAAATCTCAACAAAGAGTTAAAATAAAAGCACTTCAAATACCCAAGGGGTGTCTAATATATAAAAAAAATGGCTGATGGGGTAAATTGGAGTGGCCTAGCTCAAAGATAGGGCATAGGTACAGACTGACCAAAATGGAGAAAAAAAGCGCACTTCCCAAATGTGGCATTTTAAATCTGAAACAACCCGACAAAACCATGCATGTCGGGTATCACTGCACTCAGGAGATGTTCCTGAACACACATTGGCGTGTTGTTTGACAGTGGCATATACCAGGACCTGTATATCTATAACTAAAGTACAATTTGTGTGAAAAAAAAATAAAAAATATTACTATTACAAAGTTTGACAAAGTGTAGTTCTATAATTGGTGCATGGAAAGGGTTAAAATAACAGCATTTGGAATACCCTGGGGTGTCTAGTTTTCAAAAATATATGGTTTGAATGGGTTAAATTGAGTTAACCGGCTTCAAAGATATTCCAAAGAGGAGAGGGAGGCACAATGACCAAATGACCACATGACCACCTGAATTACGCATGCCCCAAAAGTAGCCTTTTACCAGCCAAACAATCTGACGAACCCATGCATGTGGGGTATCGCTGTACTCAGGAGATGTTGCTGAACACATATTGGGGTGTTGTTTGACAGTGACATATACCAGCACCTGTATATCTATAACTAAAGTACAATTTGTGTGGAAAAAAAAATAAAAAAAATTACTATTACAAAGTTTGACAAAGTGTAGTTGTATAATTGGTGCATGGAAAGGGTTAAAATAACAGCATTTGGAATACCCTGGGGTGTCTAGTTTTCAAAAATATATGGTTTGAATGGGTTAAATTGAGTTAACCGGCTTCAAAGATGTTCCAAAGAGGAGATGGAGGCAGACTGACCAGATTTGTTAAAAAAGATTTGGAAATCATAAAACGCTGCTTGTACTTATTGCCCTATAACTTACAAAAAACAGCAAAAAAACATAAAAACATTGGGTGTTTCTAAACTCAGGACAAGTAGTAGAATCTATTTAGCTAGTTTTTTTACTTGCTTTTTTAGGTGAGTAAAAGATTTTTCAAATAAAAGTCATAAAATGTGTTTTTTTTTCAATTTTGCACCATGTTTTTTTTATTTTTTTTATAGTAAATAAGATGATACGATCAAAATAATGGTATCTGAAGAAAGCCCATCTTGTCCTGAAAAAAACAATATATAACTTATGTGGGTACACTAAATGGGTGAGGAGAAAATTACAGCTGAACACAAGCACCACAAAAGTGTCAAAACAGCCTCGGTCCCACAGGGTACAAAACGAAAAATGAGCCCGGTCCTTAAGGGGTTAAAAGAGATAAGTACATATTATGTAGTTAAAAATGCATGTATAATGCATATATATATATATATATAGATATATATACACCTCATGTGCTTCATAGTGTGTTCCCGAATGGCAGAAATAAAATAATGTGATCACCATAGCATACACATGCATGCTAGTGCAGTTCACCCAGTGAATGTTTATTTTTTTTTTCTGTCAAAGATAATGGGGGTTAGGATTTGAGTTAACCTTTCATCCATATGTTTCCTAGTCAATTGGCTGGCACAACATATACGTAAAATATTACCTCCTACACAAAGTGACACTGTCATTTTTCAGGAACAAGCAAAAATTAGATACTTTGTGAACGGGTCACAGAGTCGCATAATAAGCACGGTATATATTTTTATTTAAATAATAATAATAATATATCTCTAAGCCTTCTGTATCGTTCACTTTGTTATTTTTACTTTCCTTTTCCGGGTCTCACAAAAATGCAAGTGTAAGCACTAACTAGTTCCTCCAGGTGTCGCTCTTTCAACTTCGCAAATATCCTGCACTCTCATCCCTACAAGCTTCTGGTTACAGTCATATCCACCCAATCGTAGCCGCACAACTTGTATCTCGATGGTGAGAAGCGAGATAGAGTGTCTCTTTTTAACCTCAATGGTGACTGATTTACTTCCTGTAAACTGCGTGGTGTTGGGAAATTAGCGGAGAATTTAGTAAAAGTGAGTAGTGTTAATTATATGAAATATATTTATCGAGAATGTATTTGGTTTATTCATTAGTATTTCATTTTACCTTAAGTGAGACGAGACGGTATTGAAGTAATCACTGAAGTTTGTTTAAGGGTTTGGGAGTTTAACAGGTACTGAAATCATACATGTGTTTAGCGGTTTTGGTTTTTTTTTGTTTCCGCTGATCGTAACTGTATTGTAATGAACATTTTGAAGCTTCAGAAAATTGTGACGTGATTATGATGTTTGTTTTTGCAATATAATAAAAATGGTTATTATAATGTACTCTTAACAGTTTTAAAACATATTGAGAATAAACGATAACTCAACATTTTGCATTGGAATCTTAAATAAAACATGTAATACGTTAAGAAGGTAAAGGGATAGTTTAATGTTCCTGACAGCATCACAAAAGACTTTTATGCAAATAATGTCTGCAGTGTCCCGTTAAAATAAGTAGTACGTGGGGCTTTATCTACCTTCCCTTTAACTTCCTTTCTTGTACCATTGGGAGATGACTAATGGGATCCTTACTTTTATCTCTAATTTTAATCTACAGATAAGGTTTGATGCAATTATTATTATGAATAATATGTTTTATTTCTATACCACCAACAATTTACACAGCGCTTCTTACAATACATATATTGTCAAGGAGTATGACAAGACTAGAATTGACAGACTAAGGCAAACTGATACATATGGTTAATGCTGAGGTTAAATAGAAATTTCATGGCCGTAAACAAATTTAGCTTTAGAAATCTACTTTTTGGTTACTGTGTGCCACCCATTCTATTTTTTTATTTATTTATGTTTATTGTATTTCTTAATACACATGTCTTTTTTTCTGTTCTGTAATTCTTCCTCCTTAAAGACATGACACGGTCCAAGCAGGTTGGTAATCACAAAAATGACAAGAAGAAAAATATCTCAAAGCTATGGAAAACCAAACGCAGAGTGAAGGATATAGACCAGATCCACCATGACATGCGTCCAGACAATGCCCGTCGCTTGCTGAACCAGGAATTGGACTATGAGTTACCTGGCAATGCCCAACACTACTGCTTGCACTGCGCGTGAGTGTGTGAAATTGTATTCATTTGCATCAGTTTTGTTCTTGGGAATTTGCACATGTGTAGTTTAGAATGACTGAGCAACTACAATATATGAATGTGTAAAAATTAGGCATCAAGACTGTCTGTCCATGACACTTCATACGGACATCTCATTTTGCTGGCCATTTATGTGAAGCCTCACTGTTTGAGTGACCATGATAAAATATGACACTAAACACTTAACAACTTTTCATCTTAAATTTTGTTGAAACATTTAAACTCACTGGCTCCACTGTGCATTGTGAAGTCTAACTTTGATGGGTTACTGTCATGTAAACATTTATTAAGATTCGTCTGAGGCCATCTTAACCCTTACTGTAGGAGACCCTTACAGGGGTTAGCCTTAATAATTTCTAGCTAAAATTAGTTAAGTTGAAGAAGAAAAGAGTGTAAACATTTGCAACCTGGGTAGGTTTGCTTTTATTTGCCATTATAAGAAATTCCATATTTTCAGCTTGCTAAAACATGCCCGTCTTTGTGCATTTTTATTATGTTTTTTTTTCTGATATGTCAGCAATAGAACAAATTGGTATGTATTTCTGCTGTTCACATGATTTGTTAAATCATAGAATCCATATCTTCAGTTTATTATTGAAAAATAGTAACATTTATTAGGGCTGCAACAATTAATCGATAATGAAAATCGTTGCCAACGAATTTCATTATCGATTAGTTGAATTGGTTTTATAGATTATAAAATGAGGGTTTTTAAGAGCACATGCTCTGAAAAATATCCCTCGTTTTATAATCCGACCTCCAAATAGGGGTTGGATAATAACACTTAAGATCCAGATCCCTCGCAGCGCTGCAGGGGACCCGAATCCTTCTCTCTGACAGCCGGTGGGGGGGGGCGTCTGTGCGATGCGTGCAGAAAATTTCCGCTACTGTCCTTGTGGTGCCCACCATAGAAGCCCCAACGGAAGTATCTGCCAGCACAGGGGTGGTCTGCGCGCATTGCGCAACCTTCGCAGGCTGCCAGAGAGGAGGATCCGCTGCAGCGCTGCAGGGGACCCTGATCATTCTCTCTGGCAGCCGGTGGACGTCTGTGCGATGCAAATAGACATCCTCCGCTTCTGCCGACACTTCCACTGGGGCTTCTATGATGGAGCTCCAGTGTCACATGACCTTCCGGTGCTTAGCCATAGAAGCCCCGGCGAAAGTGCCGGCCAGAAGCAGAGGTTGTCTACGCACATCACGCAGACGTTCACCGTCTGGAGCATGGGGTATATAGGGGGAAAAGGTATATCGGGGCAGAGTTGCATATCAGGGGGTTATAAGGCATACCAGGGGGCACAGTGGCATATTTTGGGGGGCAAATGGGCATATCTGGGGGGCACAGTGGCATATAGGGGGTATAAGGCATATCAGGGAGGCAGAGTGGCATATAGGGGTCATAAGGCATATTTCAGGGTGCCGAGTTGCATATCTGGGGTATAATATCAGAGGGCACTATGGCATATGGGGGGGGTTAAAGGCTTATCTGGGGTATAAGGGATATAGGGCATATCTTGGGAGGACTGAGTGGCATATCAGTGGGTATAAGGCATATCAGGGGGCACAGTGGCGTATCTGGGTATAAGGCATATGTGGGGAGGGCAGAGTGGCAAACCTGGGCTCAAATGTGGATAATGAGGGGGGGGCAGGTTGGGAAATAAAAACAAAAAATGCTTTTTTATTCTGCTGTTTGTTTTTAACATCCTGTTTGTTAAATTATTTTAAATAAATGAAAAAAACTTTGTAAAATAATCGTTAGTCGCAGCCCTAAAATTTCTATATAGAATAGTTGAGTGTTTTAATTGCTGTTAGAAAATGTAACTACAAAGAAAAAGAGCTACATTAAACGTGTTTTCTTTTAGTCGATCAAGTTTGTCAGTTGGGTTTAAACTGGATAACAAACCACTTATCAACTCCAGTAATTGTTAAGCAGTGTGGCTAAAGTGTGACTTATTTTGTAAGTTAAGTGTCTACACAAATAAAGCATGGTAGGAACTATATAAATAATTTTTAATTTTAAAAAGTCTAATATTGTACAAGAAACATTACACATGGAAATGTAATTAAAGTTTGTATAGAAATATATAATATATTAGCTCGTTTGAGCAGGGTCCTCCTTACCTCTTGTTTCTGTCAATATGATACTTGTTTGCTCATTGTACAGTGCTGTGTAATATGATGGCGCCATAAAACAATAATTATGCTTCCCCTAAGAATAGTAATACACATAAAAGGGACATAAAATGTCCATTGTGTCTTAAAATGCCTCAATTATAAAACGTTTCATTGGAGAAGTGAACTTTTAATTGAATGCAAACACATTTCTCCATTTGTTGAACGTTTACATTATATCTAAACTACTGACCCCTCTAGTTTTGGATTAACATCTTGTTCTAACATCTCTACATTTGAGATAAACTCTCCTCCTATAATTTGTTAGATCCCTTTTATGTATTTGCATTTCATCATCTTTTTAGATATTGAGTATTTCCTGTAATTCTTATTTTGTAAACTGTTCACCATTTTGGTAGCCCTTCTCAGAATTTTCTCTCAAATATGGGGCCTCCAGATCTGTACACAAAACTCTAGGTCAAGTAATACCAGAGGTTTTTAAAATTGCATAAACCCCCTCCTGCTTTCTGCTGCTAATACCTGCCACTATACAATCCAGCACCCTGTTTGCTTTTTCCTACATTTTACTGTGTTTCCTGCTTGCCTCTAAAATACTGTATTTGCTCAATTGTAAGAGGACCCTGATTATAAGATGACCCCCCAAAATTTGAATATAAATTTAGGAAAAAAAGCCGGAATATAAGACAAATATAGGAAAAGTTTTACTAGTAAATACTAATTCACATGTAAACATTTTTTTTATATTTAATGAAAACTATTATTGGGAAAAAAATGTTTTTTGTTTGTTTGTATTTCCTTTTATTTGCCACTCTGCCTCCCAGATATGCCTTATACACCCATATATACAACTCTGCCTCCCTAATAAGGCACTCTGCCCCAGATATGCCTTTTAAACCCTATATTCCACTCTGCCTCCCTGATGTGCCCTTTAACCCCCCAAAAGCCACTCTGACTCCACTGCTGCCGGCACTCCAGGGCTTCTATGGTGGAGCACCGGAAGGTAATGCGATGCCGGTGCTCAGACATAGAAGCCCTGGAGTGCCGGCAGCAGCGGAGGTTGTCTGTGCTCATTGCACAGGCACCCGCCGGCTGACAGAGAGAATGAGCCAGGTCCCCTGTAGCGCTGTGGGGGATCTTAGTTTTGTAATCAGACCTCTATTTGTGGTCTGATTAGAAGACGACCTCAAAAAAAAACCCCCAAAAAACCCTTGTCTTATAATCGAGCAAATACGTTAATTACTTCCAACTACCCCTCTTTTTATGTGCCCCCAGTGCTATATTCTGCCTTTGGGATTTTTATGTTACAAGTGCACTATTTTACATTTATCAACATTAAACTGACCTGTCACACCATTTGATTTGTTTCATCTGGAATGCTTACCCTATAGATCTCATTATCATCTGCAAAAAATACATACTTGACCTTTTGACCCCTTATCACATTGCTAATAAGAATATTAAAACATATGAGTCCCTGAGGTACCCCACTAGTAACAAGACCTTCTTCTGAATACATACTATTAACTTTAACCTTTAGTCTCCTGTCACTTAAGATTGTTAATGGTGTATATTTGGAGGGAGGATTTCTCAATAGTGGGGGACCTCAGGGATCAATACTGGGACCCAAACAGATATGGAAATAGGTAACTTAAGACAATGAGAGGAATGACTTAATATTGAGGAATAATTTTACAGACCCTAAGAATAGAGAGCAAGGATGACTGCCTATATGTTCTACATATCAGGTGAGTTTCTAATGTGTATACATTGTATAATTTAATCAGTAAACCTTGCTAATGTTTCCATATTATGTGTTACAGTAATGGATTTTAAACTTTGTGTGCTTTATTCTATTTAATATATCAATGTTTACAAGTGTTCAATAGTTTTGCTCATTAATCCTTGTATTTGTGTTTTTTCAGTAGATACTTTGTGGACCTAAAGACGTTAAAGGAACATTTCAAAACAAAAGTTCACAAGCGCAGGTGAAAACACCCCTTATCTATATCTGTACCATATACTTATATATTCTGATGAAGTATATTCTTATGTAGTGGCATGCTTACCTGGTATTTGATCTGAGGGAAAAAGTAGGCTATATAGGTGTTTTCTATCATTTGGCATTACTAAGAGTGTTTTGATATAGCCAAGGATTGTGTTTATGGGAACATAAATGTGTTATTTTCATTCTTTTCAGGCTCAAGCAGCTGAAAGAAGAGCCATATACTCAAGAGGAAGCAGAAAGAGCAGCAGGAATGGGGTCTTACATCCCTCCTAAAAAAACTGAAGTCATGACGCAAGAGGTGCAGATGGAATAATTTCTGAATTATACTGGACTCTTGTATATGTATCTTGTCATGTATAGATCCATCTTTAAGAAACTGGACTTCTGCTATTATCCTAACAATGTCTTGGTGTCTGCACAATGTTGCCTTCATGTGTACATTTCAGACACAGCCACGCTCTGTATAGGTGTGTTGTGCAACCCACATGGTACAAATATGTTATATTCTTGGGAACATCTTGTGACAATAACATTTTTGCTTGGATTGGTCTGTCTGATGAAAATATTTGCTGCTGCGTATACTAATTTGTGTGCTCTTACGGTTATGTAACAGGATGACCCACTTTGTTTGTATGTGTAGCTTGATCAGCCATCCCTAAATACATCCGCCTGTCACTTCCAATCATGTCTGGTTTCTCCCACCGCACGCACAAACTGCTGCAGAGTTTAACTTCTGCAGTGCCAAACGTGACTGCAACATGGGTGGGGTTTGGAGAACATGAGCTTCTGTATATGTGTAAAATCATGCACGCATAATAGCTGTAGATAATCTCTCTCCTAAACAAGCACACACAAAATGTGGACTCATTTCTATTTACAAGAAGTCATTTTCTAAAGAGAATAGATCATTTTATTTTCAAATAACATTCCACACAATGTCCTTATTTTCAGTTATATAAACTGTTAATAAAAGATGTAAGTCCAGAACACATTTTAATTAGGGACAGGCTTGGAGCCTTGTACACGTACTCAAGTTGAATATCCCAAGACTTTAGAAAGAGCTGCATTATTGTGTACCTGCTAGTCCCATCTCTTATTTATTACATGCGATGGCTTTCTTTTCACCCACACTAATTCCTATTCAAGAGTTATCACTATAACATTTTTTTTCCTCAGCATCTCCATTGCAGTTGGGTCTGGGTGTCTGTTTACATTCACATCTGTACTTCTTTGCCTATATCTTCTCATTCATGTTTTCTGTCCTGCATTGCTCTATCTCACCATTAGGTCAATGTGACGGGGGAATACTGGACTCTTGTACCATCTGTCGTACACTGTAATAGGACAAGCCAAGGCCCATAAGGGCCAAAAGCAGTGCTAAATGATTCACCAAGCGATCCTTTGGTTCGGATACTAGCTCTCCAGAAACCTGCAACTGAGAGAAACAGCTGTGTAAGATGGTTTGGTGCTGAGATTTTATTCAATTTAACATGACAACACTAATATACCTGGAGATCTTATGACTACATGACAGTAACAAGCTGCCCAAGCAACATTCAGATACATATGAATATCTATTACAACCAGCCAGACACTGGCCCCAGTCTACGTGGCACTCAAATGGAAGCATTTTCACATTTAAAGTTTTTTTATTTGCAGAACCCAATGTCAACCTTGTATCAACATTCAAACTAGATATTTCTCTTTGCTGTGCTAGGTTTAGCTTTAGTTTGTGTTTTAGTACCTGTAACAGACGGAAGTAACCTGGGGTAAGACGTCCAAGTCGAATAATCATTCTGTCAGTTAAAGGTTTTCAGCTCAGATTCTGAAAAGAGAAGAAGATGTTTGTTTTTGTTATTTTCACAACAAAGGTGCATTAGGTGCTTCCATCTTTTCTGGTTCCTCTTTGGTGTTCATACTTTCGGAAGGTCTTGTCTCGGATCCGCTCTGCTTCGCTCTGTTATCCTTTTTTTTTTTTTTTTTTTTTTTTTTTTTTTTTTTTTAAGCCAACTCCCACACGACAGGTATGCCAGACACAGATTCCCCACTGGAATACCTCAGCACCTTTGATCCGAAGCAGAGGCACACGCACAATATCCTCTCAGTAGTGGTCCAGTTACAGTAGAGCTAAATAAATGAGATGCTGTGAAATGTTGCCTAAAACCCTATCCTGCCCTCCCCATGTATACCCATCTCTGCTCCACCCCTCCCTGACATAACAGCTGTCAGAAGAGATCAGAGCAGTGAAGGTTTAAAACACAGCCAGAGGACAGACAAGGGAGGGTGAGAGAGCGCGGTGGGAGGGAAGGAGACAGTAACCCATTTGGTTAAATTCATATATTTCATGTAATAAAACTCTACCACTGTAAAGAATTTAGGTCTTTAGCGTCTCACATTATCATAATCGTTGCACTTTGCTATCGCGCTTTTTGCCAACGCCCGCTCACAGTTTTTATTTGTATATGGCGATTTGCAGTGAGGCTCTGGCAATTCAGTCGTGAGAAGGGAGTTTCTCCCATGCTGACTATCCAAGGGAAGGTCCATGTGCAGTTGAAATTAATGTGCACTTGATAATTGGTCTTTTCAGCAAGATCACATTTTTTTAATTTAGATATGCACATTTTATATTTATACATTTTATATTTGAACCGACATACGATCACAGCACTTTCCCTGGCAGGATAAATAAGTAAATCCTCTTAATCTATGGCATCAGACAATCAGTAACCTCTGCATTTCATCTTTAATAATCGTTCCACAACCCATCAGTAATCTCACACATCATCCCATTTATGTCCCATCACCAACCACTGATATGACCTTCCATTAATCCCACAATAAATTCTTGTTACTTTCATTGTAATTTGTTATAATGGAGCAATGTCATAAACTGAGACAGATACATTTTAGAGAGTTCTTATAGCAATTTCTAACAATTCATTGAGTTTTAGTTAGACTTTGTGTTGGGAACTACCACTCCTTGAATGTTGAAAAATACATACTGTATTTGTCTTCATGCAGGTACTGTTTACAATGGTGATGTGAGTTTCATTTACATGTTATAAACAGAGATACTAGCAACAGGTCAACGTGGAACAGCTTGTGTCCCCGATCTTAGAAGAAGAGTAAAACAAGCCAAAGCTCAGCTAGCCAAGACACCACCTCTTCTTCGATTGCTTTCTTGTATGCATCCCATGTGACGTGTACAAATCTTGCTTATTTTGTGCTTCCTCAATTGCTATCTTGCCTGTCGTTAGCAGCACAAGTAATTAATGGAGTTACTCCCTGAAGACAAGGGGTCTACAGAAAAGATCCCCTTACCTATTGAATTATATTGCTCATTATATGGGGGTGATGAGCCCTTCTTACTATTATCTCTCGCTGGTACTGACTAATAATAACTAAAATAGAAGTGGGGGATTGGAAACCACAACTTTCCTGCAGATTCTTCTAACCAATCCCATTACTAAATAAACGCCACTGACTTTACTTTCCATTATGAAGTGTCTACTCCAGTTGCTACAAGAGGCAGTTGACTGGCCCTGCCCAACACATAGCTCACTGTGATGCATTGAAAGTCACTTAACTGACTAAACCATACATTATATATGTCCAGTTCAGTTTTTTTTGCATGAGAAAACTCACTCTTAATGAATCCACTGACTCAAAAACATAACTGCTAACTCCCACTTTAGTGAATATTAAACTACTGTGAAATACGCTCAAATAAACTAAAAGTGAAAGTAAACTATATATGGACAACCCTCCTAATTACTGAATTTAGATGTTTGAACCATAACCATTGTTATGCCATCTCCATAGACAAACATTGGCAGTAGAATAGTTCATACTGAAGAGCTCAGTGACTTTACAGGTGGCTCAGTGACTTAACAGGTGGTAGTTTGTGAAATGTCTGCCCTGCTAGATGTGCCCTAATCCACTGAATTATTGCTGCTATTATTGCAAAGTGGAATTATCCAGGAATAAGAAATTACTAATGAGTAATTTTCATAAACCCACAACCTAGGGTGTGTTCCTAGGAGCATTATCACACTTGCCATACAATTTTTCCACAAATATCTGGCAACATTTGCTGTAATATTTTTTTCACAAATGAAAACGTGTTTCACAAGTTCAGTACCGCTGAAAATATACTGCAACCGGTTCACCTGCTTCTCCAGATTACAGAAATACCCTGTGAGTTCTGCTTGGCTTTTTGCAGTTACATTTAGCTTGGACACACAAGCGAATCCTGAGCTGGGGCGAATCTCCTAAGTGACATCTCTAAGTGAGGAGTTACAAGCAAAGAAGGAGTTAAAAGACAAAAAGGAGGGTAAAGTATACATCCTTGAAATTCCATATAATATAGTTATATATATTTTGCGTCTTACATTAGGAGGCATGTTGGATAATGCCACTCAGTGCATGTCTTGCAAAATGTATGTGCTCTTGGAGCGAGCTCCCCAGGGGCCATACCGCTGTTGCAAGTGTGAGCAGGTTGCTTCTTTGGAATGTACTGTGATAGATCTAAAGAGGCAACTGGCAACACTGAGGGACATAGACAACATGGAGAGGAGCTTGCTGCTTACAGAGCAGGCATTGGCTGGGGCCAGTGCTGAGGGGGGTGGAGATGGGGAAGAAGAGGTCTCGAGGGCAGAGAGCTGGGTTAGTTGTGTAAGGGGCAGCAGGGGCCGGAGAGCTAGGGAGGTTTGTTCTGGGCTAGATCACCCCAACATGTTTGCCAGTTTGTGCGAAGATGCTGGGGAGACCAGCTCAGAGGAAGCATTTCTGGGGCAGGCTAACTCTCCTAGCAGGCAGGAGAGTAGCCTCTCCAGCATAGTGGGGAGCCAGAAGGCTAGGAAGGCTAGACAGGTGCTGGTGGTAGGGGATTCAATTATAAGGAAGGTTGATAGGGTAATCTGTCGCCAGGACCCCGAATGCCGAACAGTATGCTGTCTTCCGGGTGCTCGGGTTCGACATATTGTGGACCGGGTAGACAGATTGTTGGGAGGGGCTGGAGATGATCCAGTGGTCGTAGTACATGTTGGTACAAACAACATAGTTAAGGGCAGGTGGGGGGTCCTTAAAAATTAGTTTAGGGCACTAGGTCAGAAACTTAGGCAAAGGACCTCCAAGGTAATGTTCTCTGGAATATTACCAGTACCAAGCGCTACTTCAGGGAGACAGCGGGAGCTTAGGGAGATCAATGCGTGGCTAAGAGCATGGTGTAAGAAAGAGGGATTTGGGTTTTTGGAGAACTGGGCAGACTTTGCAGTCGGCTACAGACTCTACAGCAGGGATGGACTGCACCTCAATGAGGAGGGGGCTGCAGTGCTAGGGGAGAGGATGGCTAGGGGAATTGAGGATCTTTTAAACTAGGTTCTGGGGGGAGGATAAATATAGAAATGAAGTGCTAGCTAGAGTAGACTCGGAAGGGGGTCTAGCTATGGGAAAAGGGGGTGACAGCACTGGTGGGGTTAGCACAGACAATATGGTGTTGCATAGTACAAAACCTGCTGTCAAGAATTATTTGTCAACTGTTATACCAGAAATGGGTAGTAACCTTAAATGTCTTAACAAATGCGAGAAGCTTGGCAAACAAAATGGGTGAGCTGGAAATATTGGTAAGTAATGAACAATATGACTTGATCGGTATCACAGAAACGTGGTGGGATGATACGCATGACTGGTCAGTAAACTTACAAGGATATTCACTTTTTAGAAGGGACAGAGTAAATAGAAAAGGGGGAGGGATTTGTTTATATGCAAACCCTAAACTTAAGCCCAGTATTAAGGAAGATGTGCATGATGACAGTAGTAATGTGGAGACGCTGTGGGTAGAGATTAACCTAGATAGTAAGAAGAGTCACACACTACTTGTAGGTGTATGCTACAAGCCACCCAACATTAGCAATGAGGGGGACGATCAGCTGCTATTTCAAATTGGAAAGGCTGCATATAGAAATGTAGTTTTGATCATGGGAGATTTTAATTACCCAGATATAGATTGGAATAGTGGAACTTGTTCCACTAAGGGCAGCAAGTTTCTGAACCTGCTTAATGACCAATTTATGTCGCAATTAGTAGAGACCCCAACCAGAATGGATGCCTGTCTAGATCTGGTAATAACTAACAATGAGGAACTTATCTCAAACATTAAAGTAAGAGAACACTTGGGAAATAGTGACCATAACATGGTTTCATTTGAGATTAATTCCAAAAAGCAAATGGGTAACTGCTCTACCAAAACTCTTAATTTCAGAAGGGCAAACTTTGACAGTCTAAGGTCCACCATGGAATGTATAGACTGGGATGGATTGTTCTCTGGGTTAAACACAGAGGACAAATGGAATACCTTTAAGCACATATTGCAAAGTTACACATCCCAATATATACCTATGGGAAACAAATACAAAAGAAACAAATCAAAACCAAGTATCATTTATGGCATAGAAAGATGCCAACAAAGCCTGCAAAAAGGAGATTAAAATGGCTAAACTAGAAAATGAGAAATTTATTGCCAAGGAAAGTAAAACTAATCCCAAGAAATTTTTCAAGTATATGAATGGAAAAAAGTTAAAGGTAGAGAATGTTGGTACGTTATTATCTGAAACTGGAAATTTGGTTAGTGAGGACAGAGAGAAAGCCGACATCTTAAATGCTTTTTTTTCTTCTGTTTATACCAAGGAAGAACCAATGACGGAGCCCCTGCTGGCTAATTTTAAGGAACCGTTGCAACAAACATGGGATTGGCTGACACAAGAAAAAGTGCTCAAGCAATTAAATACTGTTAAGGTAGACAAGGCCCCTGGACCGGATAGTATACACCCAAGGGTACTGAAGGAACTAAGCCTAATTCTGGCCCAGCCACTATTGCTATTCTTTCAGCTCGGGCATAGTTCCATTAGATTGGCGCAAGGCAGATGTTGTGCCCATATTTAAAAAGGGATCAAAATCTCAACCGGGCAATTACAGGCCAGTAAGCTTAACATCGGTAGTGGGGAAATTATTTGAAGGGTTGCTAAAGGTATACATTCAAGATCATATCTTGATCCATAATCCAATTAGTAGAAGTCAACATGGATTTGTGAAAGACCAGTCTTGTCAAACCAACCTATTAGCATTCTATGAAGAAGTTAGTCAAAATATAGACCTGGGGTTGGCTGTAGATGGGATTTATCTGGACTTTGCCAAGGCGTTTGATACAGTTCCGCAAAAAAGGCTACTCTATAAATTAACAGAAATAGGCTTAGGGGCAAATGTCTGTATGTGGATCAGAAATTGGCTAAAAGATAGAATGCAGAGGGTTGTTGTGAATGTTTCTCAGCCTGTACGCAGGTATTAAGTGGAGTGCCTCAGGGGTCTGTCCTCTGTCCTCTTCTTTTTAATTTATTTATAAATGATCTCCCAAGCTGCATTAAGAGCCATGTCACAGTTTTTGCTGATGACACAAAATTAGGCCGGGTAGTTCAGACTAATCTTGATGTTTCTTCATTGCAGGAAGATCTAGACAGAGTTGGGGACTGGGCGTGCAAGTGGCAGATGAGGTTCAATATAAAGAAATGCAAAGTTATGCATTATGGTAAAAATAATAAAAATGCAACCTATTCTTTAAATGGAATATCCTTGGGGGAAACTACCAATGAGAAGGATTTAGGAATAACGGTTGACAACAGACTTGACAACAGTGCGCAATGCTGGGAAGCAGCTGCGAGGGCCAATAAGGTTTTGGCATGCATAAAACAGGGTATTGATTCAAGGGAGGAGGATATCATCTTGCCTCTTTACAGGTCATTGGTAAGACCTCACCTTGAATATGCGGTACAATTCTGGGCACCGGTCCTTAAAAAGGACATTATGAAATTAGAAAAAGTGCAAAGGAGGGGTACAAAATTAATAAGGGGATTGGGAGATACTAGTTATGAAGAGAGAGAGACTAAAAAAGTTAAAATTATATACACTGGAAAAACGGCGTCTCAGAGGGGATATGATAACATTATATAAATATATGCAGTATATATAAAGAGCTCTTCAGTGACCTGTTCATTAACAGAAATATACAAAGAACAAGAGGTCACCCTCTGAGACTGGAAGAGCGCAGGTTTCATAGACTACAAAGGAAGGGATTCTTCACAGTGAGGACAATTAAGGTATGGAATTCACTTCCAAGGGAGGTAGTGTTATCCAATACATTAGATACCTTCAAAAGGGGCCTCGATATTTTCTTAGAAAGGCACGATATACAGGCATATAAATAGAATAATATTAATATTTTAGAGCTTCTTGATCCAAGTCAAGAAGGAATTTTTTCCCCCTGATGGCAGAATTCGAAGTAGCTTAATTAGGGTTTTTTTTGCCTTTTTTTGGATCAAGAATAGAAAGGATAGGTAGAAGGGTTGAACTTGATGGACTTAGGTATTTTTTCAACCTTATGAACTATAACTATAACTAACTATAACCCATTATGCATGTGTGTGTGTTTTCTGGACTATACTTTATATATTTATCACAATAATTTTTTTGCTGTGTTTATGTGGTATTTGGAAAGGTTTAGCAGCTACCAGTTTAAGTCAACCCACAAAGCTATACGTTACTTGAAAGCAGACAACCCAGCGTATTTTCCTAGGAGCATTTGGGCCCTTGTCATACAACCATTTTAGCATAAAATTCTTCCAAAATTTGTAGTAATATTAATTTTCTGCACTTTTTTACAAATGCTTGTGGCAAGTGACGCACACCCTAAAAGACTCCGAGGTGCTGCTGAAATAAACAATATGTGCACATAACAAAACAAGATATCAACAAACACCCAACAAATAAAGCACATATTTTAAAGCACCTGTTTAAGGCAAAAATGCTGGGTATTCCATGCTACTATAGGGCCATATATTGCTTAGCCTGCCACTAGATTAAAGTACTCCAATTTCAGCCCCTAAAATTTAAGTCCTATCTAATTTTGCATGGCTGTATTGCTTACCAAAGAGCTGAATCTTTGGGCTGCACTGCCTTTTAACCTACTGAGACTCTCATGTAATTTAAAGCTCTCTCGTGACACCATTAATGTGGCACCTGCGTGACAGGTGGGGTGCCCAGTCCTAAGGTTTGATCAGAAAAATATGCACATAAAATACAGAAAGGGGAGGACACATACACATTCAGATTCCTAGGTTCTGCTGAAACCAGCCCGCACTCACCACAATTATCCAGATGACAAGAAATCAGCTGACAACAGTTTTCATGGAGCACAGGTTAAACCAGAGTAGGTTGACTTGTAGTGTAGTGTCACTCAGTATTTGTTGTGCCTGTAAATTGCAAATCTAAATTACAAAATAAGTGCAAAATGGAGTGTGAGGTTATAGCAGTGTATATATAGTTTGTGTTCATGTTTGACTGCCCAGCGTGCCTCCTCCTTTTAGCACTGTCTTGCTTTGGTATGCTGGAGGAGGAGTGTGCGCATACTTAAATATATATATATAAATATATATATATATATATGCATTCCATGCCTCCCAACTGTATAAATAGCCAGAGAGATGCTTGGGAAAAAAGATGCACCTTTGCACACAGTAAACAAAACAAGGTCACCTTTCAACCAGTAATTTGTGTCGCTATCCATAATATAATTACTTCTAAAAACAGTAAACTTTGATTTTATATATATATATATATATATATATATATATATATATATACATATACACATACACATACACATACACACACACACACACTGTTGTGTTTGCAATTTGCTATCCATGAGAGCAGGGTATTTTTGTGTATTTTTTTTTTTTAATCAAATGGTTAAACAATAAAGACAGTATTTTGGTCAAAGCATATATTCTTCCCAACTAGATATATTTATTTAACATGATCCCTTTAATCATCCCTAGAAGTTGGATTGATATGCTACAGAATGCGATAAAGAATTTTATTTGGCAGGGGAAAAAACACGGTTAAAAGCCAATTGTTCATCATTATCTTTGGTTTCAAGGAAGGATAGGAGTACCTAAAATACCAGACTACCATCTTGTGGGTATGTTAGAGCAGGCTATAGCTACACAAAATCAAGATAATAAAAATAAGTGATGGTATAATAGCTAGCAAGACTTTGGTGTTAGATCAAATACTATATATCTGGGAAAGATTTAAAAAGACACTAAAACTAAATAATACAATGTTGACCGTCTTACCTCTCCAAAGTTTAAGTTATAATATCCATGATTTTCAGAATTGGCTGTATGGGAGTTCAGAAAATCTAGAAGATCTATATTTTTGTGGATAATTTAAAAAGTACGATCAACTACGACAAGAGTATAACTTACCAGAGAAAGATATTTTAAAATATTTACTTGTGAAGGGATTTATGCTGAAATACTTATAGACTAGAGTTAAAGTTAGAAAAATGTATTTAATTTATTAGCGCAGAAATATATGAAGAAAAAAAGTTATAGCACTGATTAGAGAGTAAATCAGAAATTAAAATTGGAGTGATTGATAAATGGCAAAAAGACCTTTTGATTACGAAACACGGCAAATGGTTAGGGTCTTTATGTGTGGTATATAAAGCAATTCACTGTTTAAATCTTGTCTACTAGAAGATTATGAACAGATGGTATTGAGTCCCTACCGTCCTGGCAAAGATGTATACAGATAGAGAGGGAGATTGTTGGAGATGTGCACATATAATGGGATTCCTCCATATATGGTGGCATTGATTTGGAATATGATTAGATGTAAGATACAGAAGATGTGTGTTATGCTGCTCCCAGAGACCCCTGGAATTATTTTGTTACATCTAGATGCTCAGAATCGGCCTCATAACAAAAGAGACCTGATTAACCATATCTTGTTAGTAGACTTGGGCACCAGGGGGCTCTTCGTCTTCGTGCTCGTCCTTGTCAAAAAAAAAATCTTCGTATTCCGCGAATATTCGCCCGTTCCTGTCTTCTCTTCGGGCGAATATTCGTTTTTTCTTCGTTTTTTCCAGTTACGGGGTTAATACGGGGTTAACGCGTACCGCAGCAGATCTGGCGCCAGTAGTTTAAATGTGCGTATCAGCAACTCTATTGGTCGCCAGCAGGGGGCCTCCTGCTGGCGACCAATGAGCACGCTACCATATATAGCTAATATATATTCTCGGGCAGAATATTATGCTACTCAATGTAAAATCAACAGAGGGCAGCATTCTGTCCGATGATATATTAGCCATGTGTGGTAGTGTGTTCATTTTCATTTATTAATTATTTAAATAAAATATATTCCCATGATCCGCTGGTCTCCCCGCCGCACTCGCGGACATTAATTCTGACCAACTTGCAAACTCTTTTTTTTCTATTTATTTTGGGGTTTTTTGTATTAAATCATTACACAAAAGGATCATGGGAATATATTTGAATAAATGCAAATGAGCACACTGCCACATATGGCTAATATATGTTCAGACAGAATGCTGCCCTCTGTTGGTTTTACATTAAGTAGCATTGTTCCATATGCTTGAACTCCAGTTATTTATTATGCTACTTAATGTAAAACCAACAGAGGGCAGCATTCTGTCCGAAGATATATTAGCCATATGTGGCAGTGTGTTCATTTTCATTTATTCAAATAAAATATATTCCCATGATCCTTCCGTGTAATGGTTTAATACAAAAAAAACCCAAAATAAATAGAAAAAAAGAGTTTGCAAGTTGGACAGAACTAATGTCTGCGAGTGCGGACATTTAACTGTTGCAGCGGGGAGACCAGCGGATCATGGGAATATATTTTATTTCAATAATTAATAAATGAAAATGAACACACTACCACATATGGCTAATATATCATCGGACAGAATGCTGCCCTCTGTTGGTTTTACATTGAGTAGCATAATAACTTATTAAGCTACTCAATGTATCGTACCAATAGAGGGCAGCATTGTGTCCGAAGTTATAATAAGTTATTATGCTAAGTTAAATGTCCGTACCAGCGACTTTTTTGGTCGCTGGCATGGACTTTTAACTGTTGCAGCAGGGTCCCAGGCTTTTTTCTTTTCTGCGTAGCAACTAGTGATAAGGTGTCATGACTGCAATACAGCAGAGGATCCTCGCTGCAGAAATTGGGAAGGCGCCTCCTGGCGGAGATGGAGAGCCCAGCAACGGAACACCGAAGTGTAGAACGGACACAGGAGCGTAGCGTAGTACAAATAATCAGGAACAAAAATAATAAATAAAAATAATAAATTCAGGGGTCAGGCAGAAGAGTAGTCGGGGTCACAAGCAAAGGTCAGGGCAGGCAGCAAACAGCAAAGGTCAAAAATTAGCCAGAGTCAGAACCAATAAATAACAAGCAAATTCAGGAACGCTAGTGAAGGCTATTAGGCACTATCACAGGCAAAGGTGAAGTGCATACTGAGGGTTTAAATATCCCTCTCAATCTCAGGATCCTCCTACCCACCTAATTAGGGGGAGGAGGAAAAAAGATAAATGTCGCTTTAAGAAGCGACATGAATATTTATGAGTTAGCCGTTCGCGCATGCGCGAACGGCACTCCTGACGTCGAGGCGCGCGCCCCGTCAGGATCCAGTGATCTCTGCGGGGACGCGCGTCTATCCGCCGAACGGACCTGGCGGCGGCTCCCGCCAACGGAACGAGCAGGGGGCTGGACGCGCGGGCTGCGTCTCAGCTCCCCTACCCGCGGGACAACGGAGGAGGTAACAGTACCCCCCCTACTATGAGAGACATCCTGGCGATCAGGGGCAGGTTTCTGTGGAAATTTTTTATGGAACGCACGAATCTTAGCAGGAGCATGGACATCGGAGGCAAGAATCCAGGAACTCTCCTCAGGACCATATCCCTTCCATCTGATAAAATATTGAAGCCTCCCTCGTCTCCTTCTAGAATCTAAAATAGCCTGCACTTCATATTCTTCCTCCCCTTGAATAATGACAGGATCAGGAGTGCGAACCGTGGAGGAGTATTGGTTAGAAATTACAGGTTTCAGTAAGGAAATATGAAATGCATTGTTGATGCGCAATGTTCTCGGTAAGACCAGAGAATACGTAACTTCATTAATTCTTGTCTTGATTTTATAGGGACCGATATATTTAGGACCTAAAGTTCTGGCAGCTTGTTGAAGTTTCAGATATTTCGTGGAAAGCCACACATAATCACCAGGGTTAAGCACGGGTCCTTGCGAGCGATATTTATCTGCCGTTTTCTTTTGCAGCCTTTTAGTGCGCTTCAGGTGTTCAGCAAGAGCTGCCCAATGGTCCTGTAAAACACGAAATTGTGCTTCAGCTGCCGGAACCCCTGTGGTACTAGTGTCCTGAGGCCAAAATGAAGGTTCATATCCATGAACTGCTTTAAACGGAGACATTTTTAAGGATTCGTGATATGAACTATTGTAGGACCATTCAGCAAGATGTAGCAGCAGTGACCAATCAGACTGATCCTCGGAAACATACATTCGAAGATACTGCTTGAGAACCTGGTTGGTTCTTTCAGCCTGCCCATTAGATTGAGGATGATGAGAAGAAGAAAAATGCAATTCCATCCCCATGAGTTTGCACATTGCTCTCCAGAATCTGGAGATAAATTGCGACCCTCTGTCGGAAACTATTATTTGAGGGACTCCGTGAAGACGTATAATTTCCTTCATGAATGTGTCAGCCAAGAGACTAGCTGACGGGAGTTTGGAGAGAGCAATGAAATGAGCCTGTTTGCTGAAAAGATCAACAACCACTAAGATGGTAGTGTGACCCCTGGAGGAAGGAAGATCTGTGACAAAATCCATGGCTATATGTTGCCATGGACGCTCAGGAACCGGGAGCGGACTGTAAGGATCGTCTTACCAGAAGGAATCCGGGATGCAGGAAAGGAACACGCTTGCTCAGTACAGGACACGCACAAGGGGCCTGAGGTGGATAACAGGGCACTTGGCGGTGTTGCTGTAAGCACGGGTGATCAGGACAGCGCCGTTAAGCAGACCAGGGTCAGGATACCGGAGGTTCTCAGAGTCGTTAGGAAAGCCAGGGTCAGGATACCAGAAATACACAGGAGCCGAATGGAAAGCCGAGGTCAGGATGCCAGAGATACACAAGTCGTAAGAATAGCCAGGGTCAGGATTCCAGAAGTTCACGATAGCCGTTGAGCAGACCAGGGTCAGGATACCAGCAATAGTAACAAGATACAGGGAAAATACGAGGGGCTCAATAGGTACGGAAGCACCAGTACAACTGAGCACTGGTGGATAGGTTTGAGAAGTTTAAATAGCCCGGGGGGGCGTTCCCCGGCGTCCCTGACGTAACCCTGCCCACCGTCGCCATAGCGACGCAGCGGAATCCAGGCGGCGGTCAGCCGCATAAATATTCATGAAGCGGCCGCGCGTGCGAGCGGCTGCTTCATGTAGCAGGGAACGGTGCCGGCGTTTCTGCCGGGAGGATGGAGAGGAACTTCCCCGCGTCTGCCAGGTAAGTGCCTTACAGGATCCCCCCGCAAGACGCGACCTCTGGGGGCGTGGAGAACCCGGCTTGAGAGGATGCAGCTTGTGGAATCTGCGAACACAGACGGGGGCATGCACCTGATCTGCCGGTTCCCAGGTTCTTTCTTCTGGGCTATACCCCTTCCAGTGTATCAGGTATTCCAAGTGTCCACGGTGGATCCTGGAGTCAACAATCTTTTGTACCACATATTCCTCCACCCCATTGATGACAACAGGAGCAGGTGGAGGAGGTACACGGCCAGGAAAGGGGTTAGCTACCCATGGCTTGACTAGAGATACGTGGAACACGGGATGAACCCGACATGTAGCGGGCAGTTTCAGCTGCACTGTTACTGGATTGATGATCCTGGTGATGACATAAGGACCGATAAACTTGGGTCCTAATTTTTTCGATGGCACCTGCAGGCGCAGGTTACTTGTGGACAACCAGACTTTGTCACCGCAATGGTAGGTTGGTGGGCTGGATCTATGACGATCTGCATATAATTTGTATGTTTTACGAGCCTTGATCAGGTTCTCTTTCAGGGTCCGAAATTGTCTGGCGAGAGCGGTGACTCGGTCCGTAATTCCAGGAACCGTAGGTCCGGTGGGTAGGCCCGGAATCATGGTAGGATGGTAGCCGTAATTTGCAAAAAATGGTGACATTTGTATGGAACGTTGTTTTTGGTTGTTGTAGGTAAACTCCGCAGAGGGGAGGAACTGGAGCCAGTCAGTCTGGAGGTGAGTGGTGTAACATCTCAAATATTGTTCCAATATTTGGTTTAAACGTTCTGTTTGACCGTTGGTTTGAGGATGGAAGGCTGTGGACAGCGTGGGACGAATGTGCAGATTTCGACAGAAGATCTTCCAGAAGCGTGATGTAAATTGTACCCCCCGGTCAGAAGTGATGGTCTGTGGTAGTCCATGGAGCCGAAAAACGGTATTCAGGAACAAGGTGGCTGTGGTCGCTGCTGAGGGAATACCAATGGTGGGAATAAAATGTGCCATCTTAGTAAATCTGTCTACCACCACCATTATTGTGTCGTGTTTCTTTGAGGGTGGTAGATCCACAATAAAGTCCATAGAAATTTTCGACCAGGGGGCCGATGGGATAGGTAACGGGCGGAGGAGGCCTACCGGTTTTTTGCGTATGGTCTTGGTTCGGGCACAGGTGGTACACGAGCGGACAAACGAGGTAACGTCTCGATCCAGTGAAGGCCACCAAAAATGACGTCGGACGAGATCTAGGGTCTTCTTAATGCCCCCATGTCCAGAAAGGAGGGAGTCATGACAGGTTTGTAATACCCTTAGACGGGCCGGTCGTGGTACAAATATCATGTTACGGTAGTAGAGAAGGTTCCTGGTACGACGGATAGGAGGATGAGTTCTTGGTATTGGCACGCCGCGGGATGAAGTACGGATGTAGTCCATAAGGGGTGGTTGGTGAGTGAGAAACAAATTGGATGGGAGAATGGTATCGGACTGACTCTTAGGGTGATGTGAAGTAACTGGTATTCGGGACAAGGCATCTGCTTTAATATTTCGGGATCCAGGGCGGTAGGTGATGTGTAAATTAAATCTTGTAAAGAAGAGAGCCCACCTTGCCTGTCTCGGGCACAACCTACGTGCAGAACGGAGATACTCGAGGTTCCGATGGTCGGTATAAACCGTCACGGGGTGTATGGTACCTTCAAGAAGATGACGCCAAGCTTCTAGTGCCTGCTTGATGGCCAACAATTCTCTATCCCCCACCACGTAGTTCATTTCCGAAGGGGTGAGTTTGCGAGAGTAATAGGCTACTGGGTGTAGACTCTGTTTTTCTCCATGTCTCTGAGATAAGATTGCCCCTACGGCTACATCCGAAGCGTCTACCTCCACATAAAAGGGTTCAGCAACGTTAGGTTGGATGAGAATAGGAGCCGTGGTAAAATACCGTTTCAAGATGTCAAATGCCTTCTGAGCGTCAGGTGACCATGCGAAATGAGAGGACTGGCGAGTAAGTCTCGTGATGGGTGCGATGACATGAGAGAAATTTCGAATGAATTTGCGATAGTAATTCGCGAAGCCGATGAAGCGTTGGATCGCTTTTTTATCAGAGGGTATCGGCCATTCCAATATTGCTGACACTTTCTTAGGATCCATTTGTAGACTCCCCGGCGTGATAATGAACCCCAGGAATTCTACTCGGGAGGATTCGAATTGGCATTTCTCTAGTTTAGCATAGAGATGATGTGAGCGTAGGCGTTTGAGGACCAGTTTAACCTGGTACCGATGTTCAGACAAGGTTGATGAGAAAATGAGGATGTCATCCAAATAGACTACCAGGAAGATGTCAAGGTAGTCCCGGAACACGTCATTTAGGAAATGTTGAAAAGTCGCGGGAGCGTTACATAAACCGAAAGGCATTACGAGGTACTCAAAGTGTCCATAGCGACTTCGAAAGGCGGTCTTCCACTCGTCTCCCTCCCGTATGCGAACTAGATTGTAAGCCCCCCGGAGATCAATTTTAGTGAAGATGTGTGCATCTTTCAGTCGGTCCAGAAGTTCAGGAATAAGGGGCAACGGATATCTGTTCTTTATAGTGATTTTGTTTAATTCACGATAGTCGATGCAAGGGCGTAAACTGCCATCTTTTTTTTCTACAAAGAAGATTCCTGCACCGGCGGGGGAGGTAGACGGACGAATAAAACCCTTGGCTAAATTTTCTTGGATATAGTCTTTGAGGTAACGTAGTTCAGGTTCCGACAATGGAAATATTCTGCCAAAGGGAATGGGAGCTCCTGGGAGAAGATCGACAGGACAATCATAAGTCCTTTGGGGAGGAAGAGAGTCGGCTCCCTTCTTATCGAACACGTCGCTGAATTCTGCATATTGCTTGGGGAGACGTAGGACCGGAGAAGAGGATGAATCGTCAGGGAGTAGCAGGAGTGATTGGCGATTGGAGAGACAACGAGTGCGACAAAAAAAAGATTGGAAAGAGAGGGTGCCTGTGGCCCAGTTTATCGTAGGATTATGAAGCCTCAGCCAGGATAGTCCGAGAATAATTGGGAACATAGGTGATGGGATCAAGTCAAAGTTCAGATGTTCCATATGATTATTTCCCAGTAGTACCTGGAGTCGTGGTGTTTCTTGGGTGATGGGTCCAGAGGATAGCGGAGTGCCATCTACCACTTGGATATGTATTGGAGCTGCTTTGGTCAATGTTGGTATGTGCAATTGCTTGGCAAAGTCTTGATCCATAAAGCAGCTACTGGCACCGGAGTCAATGATGGCAGACACGGTAGTAGAATTACTGGTCCACTGCAGAAACAAAGGAATGGAAAGGTGAGGAGACCCGTCTCTAGGAAAGGAACTCAAGCAAACTGTAGTATGTGTGGGCTTACCCTTAGGAGGGCGTCGAGGACAGGAGTGGATCAGATGACCGGGTTCACCACAGTATAGGCACAGATTGTTTCTCCGACGACGGGTTTTCTCAGCTTCGGATAGTGGGCCGCGTGCCAATCCGATCTGCATCGGTTCTTCCGGAGGGGGCATGATCGCTGGTAACTGGAGAGGAGGAAGGGTAGGAGCCGTAGGAGCAGTATGAGCCACAGGAGGGAAGTGGCGTCTTGGGGCAGGAACGGCTGAAGCAGCGCGTTCCAGGCGTCTTTCCCGAAACCTGTGGTCAAGCTGGATAGTCAGATATATTAAATCCTCTAATGAATTGGGGATACCCACACGGGCCAGTTCATCCTTTAAGCTCTCGGATAAACCCAGACGGAATTGGTCCAGAAGTGCTGGTTCGTTCCATGTACTTTCAAAAGCCAGGCTCCGGAATTCTGTGACGTATTCCTCCACAGGCCTTTTGCCTTGGTGTAACGCACGTAAGGCTGCTTGTGCAGAGGTGGAACGAAACGGGTCATCAAACAAGGTATCCATAGCATGACTGAAATCAGCCCAGGAGTTCAGGACGGAGTTATTAGTGTGAAGCAAATGATGGGCCCACAGTTGGGGTTCACCAGAGAGCAGGGAGATCACAGTTCGTACTTTAACATGGTCAGAGGCGTACGTTCTAGGTTGTAGTGAGAACAGGATCTGGCAGGATGTCATGAATGTGCGATAACGCGTTCTGTCCCCAGAGAAACGTTCAGGTAAAGGCACCTTAGGTTCAGGAGCCGTAGCACCGATTTCCTCCATCACCGGGGGCGGAGCTGTTCCCGAAGGGGATCCCCCGGAGGCAGGTAGATTTGTCTGGAGTTCCTGAAGTTGACGCTGCATGTGTGCGTGGCTAGTTTGGAGGTCTTTGAGAGAACGAGTAAGGGAGGCAATTTGTCCCGTGAGAGCCGAGAGTGCGTCAGCAATTCCTGCGGATTCCATGTTTTTGGGCTCAGTTGTTCTGTAAGGATCGTCTTACCAGAAGGAATCCGGGATGCAGGAAAGGAACACGCTTGCTCAGTACAGGACACGCACAAGGGGCCTGAGGTGGATAACAGGGCACTTGGCGGTGTTGCTGTAAGCACGGGTGATCAGGACAGCGCCGTTAAGCAGACCAGGGTCAGGATACCGGAGGTTCTCAGAGTCGTTAGGAAAGCCAGGGTCAGGATACCAGAAATACACAGGAGCCGAATGGAAAGCCGAGGTCAGGATGCCAGAGATACACAAGTCGTAAGAATAGCCAGGGTCAGGATTCCAGAAGTTCACGATAGCCGTTGAGCAGACCAGGGTCAGGATACCAGCAATAGTAACAAGATACAGGGAAAATACGAGGGGCTCAATAGGTACGGAAGCACCAGTACAACTGAGCACTGGTGGATAGGTTTGAGAAGTTTAAATAGCCCGGGGGGGCGTTCCCCGGCGTCCCTGACGTAACCCTGCCCACCGTCGCCATAGCGACGCAGCGGAATCCAGGCGGCGGTCAGCCGCATAAATATTCATGAAGCGGCCGCGCGTGCGAGCGGCTGCTTCATGTAGCAGGGAACGGTGCCGGCGTTTCTGCCGGGAGGATGGAGAGGAACTTCCCCGCGTCTGCCAGGTAAGTGCCTTACACGGACATAATAATCCAGCAGGTCTGGTGCGTGGTGTTTTATTGTGACCACAAACGTTACAAGCTTGTACATAGTCCGATATGTCCCGAGACATAGTAGGCCACCAGAAATGTCTCTGGAGAAGAAATTTGACATTACGAGTTCCCCGATGACCAGCTACAGGTGAGGCATGACCCCAGGAGAGAACAGCATTACGAAACCGTGGTTGAACATAGAGTCTACCAGGAGGGGTTATATGTCCTATAGGCCGAGGCGTTTGTGACTTAGAAATATGCCACAAAAGTGTACTATGGATGGTGGCAATTATCTTCGTAGACGGTATGATAGGTTCAACAGGAGTCTCTCGATCAGGTGCCTCATGCTTCCTTGACAGTGCGTCAGCTTTAGTGTTCTTGGAGCCCGGACGAAACGAAATAGAAAAATTAAAGCGAGTAAAGAACAAGGCCCACCGAGCTTGTCGAGGATTGAGTCTTTTAGCTTTCTCGATATATACAAGATTCTTATGATCAGTCAGAATCGTAACAGGAACCGCAGTCCCTTCAAGCAGATGTCGCCATTCCTCTAAGGCCAATTTAATAGCCAATAGTTCACGGTTTCCGATATCATAATTTTGTTCGGTGGTAGAGAAAGTCTTAGAAAAATACGAACACGGGTGAAGGCGATTGGAAATTTGATTTCGCTGGGACAGTATGGCTCCCGCTCCAGTTTCTGATGCATCAACCTCCAAAATAAAGGGCAAATCAGGATCAGGCCGTTGTAAAATAGGTGCTGAAGTAAAAGCCAGCTTCAGTTTCTCAAAGGCTCCTTTAGCTTCCGGGGTCCAAACTTTTGGATTAGCCCCCTTCCGAGTGAGAGCAATTATAGGAGCGATGATCTGAGAAAAATTTCGAATGAAACGACGATAGTAATTGGCAAAACCTACGAATCGCTGTATACCCTTAATATCAGAGGGTTCCTTCCAGTCTTTGATGGCTGCCAATTTGTCAGGATCCATTTCCAGTTGCCCAGCAGATAAGATATAGCCCAAAAACTTCACCTCGTCACATTCAAATTCACATTTCTCGGCCTTAGCAAATAATGAGTGTTCTCGTAACCTTTGTAATACTTGGTTAACATGTTGCCGATGCTCCACCAGATTCTTAGAGTAAATCAAAATATCGTCGAGATACACCATAACGTGGGATAGCAACATGTCACGGAAAATGTCATTTACAAAGCTCTGGAATACCGCTGGGGCATTACATAGCCCAAAAGGCATCACAAGGTATTCGTAATGTCCGTATCTGGTATTGAAAGCCGTCATCCACTCATCACCTTCTTGAATCCGAACCAAGTTGTATGCCCCACGAAGATCAAGTTTAGTAAAAATGGTGGCATCCCTCAGTTGATCATACAGTTCTGTAATGAGCGGCAGAGGATACTTGTTCTTAATGGTTATTTTATTTAACCCACGATAGTCGATGCAGGGGCGTAATGAACCGTCTTTTTTAGAAATAAAGAAGAAGCCTGCTCCCGCCGGGGATGCTGAAGGTCTGATGAACCCCTTTTTTAGACTTTCATCTATATATTGAGCCAAAGCCTGATTCTCCGGTTGAGATAAGGGATATGTGTGTCCCTTGGGTGGGTTGGTGCCAGGTAACAATTTTATTATACAATCATATGCGCGGTGGGGAGGCAAAGTCTCTGCTTTTCGTTTAGAAAACACATCTAAATAATCCCAGTACTGAGAAGGTACCAATTGACGAGGATCTGTAGCAGGAACTTCTAGAATTAAATTCAACTTGGTGGGAGTCTTGCGGCAGTTCTCCAAACATTCTTTACTCCAAGCCCGAATCTGTCCTTCTCTCCAGTCAATGCTGGGATTATGTTGTTGAAGCCAAGACATTCCTAATATGATGGGTATATGTGGGCTGGACAAAACATCAAATTGTATTTCTTCAGCGTGGAGAATACCGACTACGGCACCAATAACTTCCGTTTGGAGTGACACAATCCCAGTACCTAATGGAGACCCGTCTAGAGCAGCGATAGAAGTCTTCAGAGATTTTGGCTGTAACGGAACATTATTTTCCAGAGCCCAGGTTCTGTCTATAAAGTTCTCAGCGGCCCCTGAATCGATGAAAGCTTGGGTGGCCACTTGGTGGCCTGGCCACTGTAGCACGATGGGAACAAAAAGTCTCTGAGTCTGAGGAGGTGTAGCAACAGTAGCACTTAGTGAAGCACCTCCTATCTTCACTAAGTTCTGGCGTTTCCCGACCTCCTGGGGCATGTAGAAATCAAATGTCCTTTTTTGCCACAATACAAACACAACCCCAAAGTTCTGCGGCGCTGTTTCTCCTCAGCTGTAAGATGAAGTACAGGGCCTATTTCCATAGGTTCATCAGCAGCAGCAGCAGCAGGTTCTGTAGGGGTCTGAAAAATGGGACGAACGGGAGGTCTAAACTGACGTGGCCTTCTGTCGCGTTCTCTGTCTCGCTCGAATCTTCTTTCTTGACCTCTGGCTTCTAGACGCAGACATAATGCAATCAGATTTTCCAAATCATGAGGTATGTCACGATAGGTAAGAGCATCTTTTAAAGACTCATTTAGACCCCTACGAAAGGCAGATTTCAGAGCACTGATATTCCAGTCAGTCTCATATGCTAACGTGCGAAATTCTACTGCATACTGGGCCACCGTTCTACTTCCCTGTTGAATCTCCAGCAAATTGGATTCCGCCGCCTCTCGTCTCCCGGGAGCATCAAACACTGCCCTGAACGAAGCAATAAAAGCGTCAGCATCTTCCAGAATGGGTGAATTCTGTTCCAACAGAGGTGATGCCCATGCTAATGCTTCTCCTTTTAAAAGGTTGATAATAAAAGTCACTCTGTTATTATGAGAAGCAAAGGTGTGAGGATGAGCTCGGAAGTGTAGAGTGCACTGATTCAAAAAACCCCTACATTCCTGGGGGTCTCCGGAAAATTTATCTGGCAAAGGCATCTTGGGTGCTTTGACCGGCGTACCGAATCCAGGTGCTGGTGAAGATGAATCAGATGATGCACCTTGGCCGACGGGAGGAGACAGGTTGGTAGCCATGGATCTGAGGAGGTCAGCAACATCATCCAGTTTACGTTCCAAAGACTGTAGTTGTGATGCATGAGCCGCCAGGACTTGATCCTGTCTGTCTTGGCGATTGGACATCCTTGCCAAATCTGCGGGATCCATGCCTGGCCTGTGATAACTGTCACGACTGCAATACAGCAGAGGATCCTCGCTGCAGAATTTGGGAAGGCGCCCAGCAACGGAACACCGAAGTGTAGAACGGACACAGGAGCGTAGCGTAGTACAAATAATCAGGAACAAAAATAATAAATAAAAATAATAAATTCAGGGGTCAGGCAGAAGAGTAGTCGGGGTCACAAGCAAAGGTCAGGGCAGGCAGCAAACAGCAAAGGTCAAAAATTAGCCAGAGTCAGAACCAATAAATAACAAGCAAATTCAGGAACGCTAGTGAAGGCTATTAGGCACTATCACAGGCAAAGGTGAAGTGCATACTGAGGGTTTAAATATCCCTCTCAATCTCAGGATCCTCCTACCCACCTAATTAGGGGGAGGAGGAAAAAAGATAAATGTCGCTTTAAGAAGCGACATGAATATTTATGAGTTAGCCGTTCGCGCATGCGCGAACGGCACTCCTGACGTCGAGGCGCGCGCCCCGTCAGGATCCAGTGATCTCTGCGGGGACGCGTGTCTATCTGCCGAACGGACCTGGCGGCGGCTCCCGCCAACGGAACGAGCAGGGGGCTGGACGCGCGGGCTGCGTCTCAGCTCCCCTACCCGCGGGACAACGGAGGAGGTAACATAAGGGGCCGTGCGAGTGAGCCCATTGGTCGCTTGCACGGCCCTTTACCCTACGGATTTCTGCTCCCGTTATCCAACGCAGCATGGCAGGGGTTAACGGGAGAGGAAATCAGAGTTAAAAAGGCCGTGCGAGTGAGCCTATTGGTCACCTACAGGGTCTGATGCCAGAGGAAGACTCTGCAGGTGACCAATAGGCTCACTCGCACTGCCCTGTAACCCCTGACGACGAACCTGCGGATTTCCGCTTCAGTCAAGGTAGGCTAGATGGGGAAGGGCCCGGGGAGATTAGTAGATGAAGGCGAAGATTCTTCGCGTGTGAGTCTTCGTCTTCGCCTACGTTTTACCGGCACTGTCTTCTCTTCAACGTGTCTTCAGAATGAACACGAAAACGCACTCTTCGTGTTCGTTTTCATGTTCGCTCGAAGACGAATGCACAAGTCTACTTGTTAGCAGCTAAATTGCTTATCACGAGAAACTGTATGACAGGGAAGGTCCTGGAGAGGGGGATTCATAGAATGGATTAAGACATTAGAGTAAGATGGTTTGTCTATTTGGTTCTATAGGCAAGGATCTAGGCGAGGTTAAGAGCTGTGCAAAATTCTTTGTTGTGCATTGGTTTACATGTGTTGTTTCTACAAGTTTTGAAGGGGGAGGGGCGGTGTTGGGGAAGGCAGATAAATAAAAGAATATGTGGCCACCTACTACGCCCCCCTCTTCTACAAGGGAACCATGGATGCGCCGAGATCGGGTAAGTACTTGTCTCTGGGGGTCTCCACCTTGGCGAGCAGCCTGCTGCCGCGGGGTAGACCGACCCCCGGTGAAACCCTCGCCTCTCCGACCTCGGCGAACGGTCACCCGATCACCGACCTCGGAGGCGCGAGACACAGCGCGTGGTGCCCGTCACGCACTGACATTAGCTTGACCGTGCCAACCGGGACCCGGAGAAGCTACACCAGTCCCCGATACCCGTCGTGCACGGGCATTAGCCTGCCCATGCTTGCTGGGACCCGGGACTGTGACACTTTGGGTGATGTGCAGTGTTGTTTTTGCACCAAATTAACCTTTTGGCCATAATACCAAAAGGTAAAACCTTGGTTTCATCAGACCATAACACATTTTTCCAGGTGCTTTTGGGGGACTTGATGTTTGTTTTTACAAACTTCAGCCAGGCTTGGATGTTTTTCTTTGTAAGAAAAGGCTTCTGTCTTGCCACCCTACACCACTCATATGAAGAATACGGAAAATTGTTGTCACATGTAGCTCACAGCTAGAACTTGCCAGAAATTCCTGCAGTTTCTTTAATGTTGCAGTAGGCCTCTTGTAAGCCTCCCGGGCCAGTATTCTTCTCGTCTTTTCATCAATTTTGGAGGGACATCCAGTTCTTGGTAATGTCTCTGTTGTGCCATTTTGTCTCTGCTTGATAATGTCTTCACTGTGTTCCATTGTATATCTAATGCTTTGGAAATTCTTTTGTACCCTTCTCCTGACCGATATCTTTCAACAATGATATCCATCTGATGCATTGGAAGCTCTCTGCGGACCATGGCTTCTGTTCTGAGATACAACTAAGTAAATGTCAGGTAAATCCTACTAGAACAGCTGAACTTTATTTGTGATTAATCAGTCACTTTAAATTATGGCAGGGGTGTAATGACTTCTATTTACCATGAGTTTGAATGTGATTGGTTAATTCTGAACACCGCCCCAGCCCCAGTTATAAGAGGGTGTGCATACTTATGCAACCAGGTTATTGTGAGCATAAAAAAAAATTCCCTCTCAAAGATTTCAGTTTGTTTTGCAATTGAATTGTTCACGTTATAGGTCATATTAAAGGTGGAAAAAGTTCCGACATGATTTATCTTTGTCTCATTCTTTAACATCACAAGAATTTTAACAGGGGTGTGTAGACTTTTTTATATCCACTGTAAGGCAGTATTTCTATGTTTTGTTGTTCTTTTCCATATATAGCTCAACCCCCTCTTGGGGATGTATTAATATTGTTTTATGCCTGCTATATATTGTATCTCTAAACTCTTGTTTGATATGCTTTTATACATTGAATAATTTAAAAATAAAATATATTGGGGAAAAAACTAATTCACAGCCTTCATTGCTTAAATTTACCAAGAGTGCTGTACAAAACCATTCCAACTCCATACACTTACACATAATTACATGCAGATTAATTACACATACTCTCTAAGCACTATATGCTTACACATACATAAAAATATTATTAAATTGTAGATCATGTTTGGATATGTATTAAAAATGTCATAGGCACTTCAGTTAATCTGTAAATGTCTCATTTGATATATACTTGCAATGCAGGGTTTGTGTGTTATGTTCAGTTGATCTCTATCTTTCCATGTGGTTCTCATTTGATCTAAACACAACATTCTGGGCTTGCATGTGTTACTCACTCGATCTCTATTTTTCTCATTTGATCTATACACACAATGCTGGGTTTGAAAGTGATATTCAATTAATCTGTTTATGAGGCAGTCCTGTTTTAAGACATGCCAAATATATTTGCATATTTTGACCTATAAATGTTTTTGCAGTTGCAATACAGCTTAGAAAAATATTCTGAAGTGTTATTATTTACTGTTGCAAAATTAATTATTGGTTAACAAGTGTTTTGCACTTCTTCACCTCTAAGGAATAATATGCACTGTGTTGCAGATTGTTTAACAACCATTTTGCACATTTTAGCTCCAATTTCTCTGTTTTTTCCAGTGATTTAGTTAAGTAGACTTGAAAAGTGTTAATTTCACACATAAAATATTTAGCATTATTTGGACTATACCGGCGTACTTCTAAATGGTCCCAACTGATTGCATGATGTCATGGGTAACAAGGATATTAAGAACTGTGTTTTCATATGCATCTTTTTGTGACTAATTTGTTCTTAAAATATACCGTATTTGCTCGGTTATAAAACAAGTTTTTTTTCAAATGCTCTGAAAAATAACCATCGTTTTATATTCAAGGTCGCCTTCTAATCAGACATCAAATAGAGGTCTGACTACAAGACTAAGATCCAGATCCCCGCAGCGATGCAGGGGACCTGGATCCTCCTCTCCAGCAACCGGTGGCGGTCTGTGCGATGCACGCAGATGACCTCCGCTGCTGCTGAGCTTCTATGACGGACCTTCCGATGCTCATTCATAGAAGCCCCGGCGGAAGTGCCGGCAGCAGCGAAGGTTGTCTGCGCGCATCACACAAACCTTCGCTGGCTGCCCCCACTACACACCAAGGAATTTGCAGCATGGGGAGAAGTCTATGGAAGCACTGGTAAGTCAGGGGAGGGTAAGAGTGGCATATGGGGGGGTATAAGGGCTTTCTGGAGGCAGAGTGTCATATAGGGGGTTAAAAAGAATATCAGGGAGGCAGAGTGGCTTATATTGGGTTAAAAAGAATATCAAGGAGGCAGAGTAAGGGCACCATGAAATATGGTATTTCCAGGTTTGGTTTTTATTCCCTGTCTGGCCCTGGCTACAGAATCCTCAAAGTAATGGTAGGATCAAAGCAAGCAATTTGCTCCAGAGTCTGATGATGTGGAAGCTTACCTTCGCATTTGAAAAGACTGCTGAGAGCACTGAACACCCAAACGATGGGCTTGTCTGCTGGCCCCAGAAAGCATATTATGATCTGGAACCAAACAATGCTAATGATTATGCCAATTTGAAATCAGAAATACTGACTTGAAGGGTGTTACTGTAGCGCAGGTTCCATGCTTGGGCATTCCAACAAGTTAAAGCACCGCAGTCACAGATGTATGACCTGATTCACTTGGCAAGCAAATGGCTACTACCCAGTTAATACAGCTGTGCAGGCGGTGGAACACTTGGTGATGGATTGTTTCATAAGGAGTCTACTTTCATCTTTTCGAAGATGGATCATCCAAGGAAACCTCCACACTGCTGACAACTTGTCCTTGTGGAAAGATATATGGTTGCTGCTGATGTGCTGGAATCATCTCAAGAGCAAAAGTGGAAGACAAAATTGCAGAATGACAGAAAAACTGGTAAGACTGGGAAAATGGTGCCCATCATTTCAGAAATGGAAAAAGGGACAAGATTCCAGGAATATGTTTGAAAACCTGCCCCTGTTCACTGAACCTATGCAATGCAACACGGGAGATAGATTTCTGCATTCGTTTTGGTACAAACTTTATTTTTAATGAAAATTGCCTGTTTTATGTGTTCGTATGAACGAACAATAACGAGGGCCAACTCGGACGAAACTGAACTGCAAAACTGCAGACAATTTGTCATGATTTGTCCATTCAAAGCCACGTGTAGCCACTGCCATTACAAGCCATTTTAGCACTATTAAAGGATGAGGTAAAGTGGAGGAACTATGTATAGGAAGGTACATATCAATGATTGATAGGTCATCTTTGATGATGATCACGAGAACGACAATGACCTGGATTTAGATAATGAGTCAAACTTGGAGGAGTCAAGCGACACATCTTCCAGTTTCTCTGTTGAATTATTATTTATTGTTTTATATAGCGCCATCAAATTCCGTAGCGCTGAATGTGTTCCTCCTTTCGCTGTGCAGAAGCAGCAGCACACCTATGCCTTGCACTGGCAGCACTACCATCATCACAATCACAAATACAATACCACAATCACTAATACTGCTATCTCGTCTGGTGGGCAACATCATAGTAAAGTGTGTGGGTGCATTTTGAAACTGTGGGAGATGGGTGCAGTGTAAGTTGTGACATAAGGTAGTGAGCAAGGGTAAAGTGACAGGACATTTCATCAATCCTGGGGTGAATCAACACCTACAACAGTAGAGTGTAGGCAGAGGCGCGCAGAATTGAAGCAGAAGGGTTATAGATCCTTCCTACTCCATTCTGAAGTGTTGGATCAGCAGCAAAAATCAGCAGACATTTTGACATCACGTTGGAAGATGCTGTTATAGTGGATTGGACCACAGGCAGGCCACTGAAACTCCACCTTGGACATGATGGAGCAAATCCTATAGCAGCAGTGGTCTCTTCACTCGATGTCTTCATAGCAGAGCACTGGGGTGTCCAGCCCTTTGGGCAGAGGGGAATGGCCATTAATGGGGCAGGTGGTGGCAGTCCTTAAGTCATTAAGGGATGTGAACGCGGCCAGAACACTGCCACTTTGGGCCAGGTTATCCCCTTACTTACTTACCTTGAACAACATATGCATGGCTTGCTGGAACAAAATAAGGTGCAAGATGCAAGATGTAGGCTGATAGAGTTGAAAGGTTGCATGCAAGCCATCATGGACAACCCAGAGTACATGCTGGCCACCCTCTGTGACCTAAAGGTTAAGGGCAAGTTGGTCCTTAAAAGTTGGAGAGACACGCTTGTCCGTAGGGTACATAAGATGCAGCACAATGCACAGAAATGCAGAATTTGGACATGGGAATTCCCAGCAGCAGTAGTGCTGGCCATATGTCCCATTCCCAATGCCTTGCACCCATGCAAAGGAGCTGCACTAGACTCACCATTTGGGCAGTGGCACTTGACACCTTGATGGGTACTAGCACCACCCAAGCTCCCTAAAGTCAAAGTAGCACCTCAGATATGGTGAAACTATATGATATTGTGGAAACTCAGCAATGCTAGTGTCTCTGCTTGCCCAGGCCCAGTGCTCTACTACTGCACCTTTTTAGTCCTGCTCCACAGGGCTGCATGTTTCTATCATCTGCCGGTGCCTAGTGCCCTACACTAGAACTGCTGCTGCACATTTTTGACTCTTTACTCTGAGGGAAACGTTTTTAAATTTCTACAATATTGTGGAAATTAAGTCCTGCTCCATGGGGCTGCATGTGCCTATGATCTGCCAGTGTGTGCCTGCCCAGTGCCCTACTACTACTGCTTCTACTGCATCTCTTTGACTGTCCTTACCCTTAAAAAATACATATATTGAAAGGTGAGAGCAGATGGTGTCAGGAATCTTCCCTTTGAGAATAACCCGAATCAAAAAAAGGCCCCCCGGATTTTGGCCAAGCTGAACGGCCAGGAAACAAAATTCACTGCCCGAAAAAGAACAAGCCAAAAACGAAAATTTAGTCCAAATCAATTTTGCTCGTCGTGTACAAGTCTAGTGGAAGATGCTTATCATGTGTTTACAATTTTTCTAGTAAAGAAGTGCCTCTGTTCAAATTTCCCACAGTTATGTTTAGTTACCGTCAAATAAGGGATTTTTATATTAGGTGTGGTATCAGGGGCAACTCGTGAGGTTGTCCAGGGATTATATTTTTCTCATTCTATAGATCTGTGGGCCTCCACAGATAACAATAAAATTGTGATTTTTGAAGGCAAAGACTTAGTGGAAGTTTACCTTTTGCAGATTCCCCTTTTAAAGGGAAAAGTTAATTTAAACGCTCACGTTATAAGGACTTTAAAATCAAATGATAAGATTTGGGTCAAATAATATAATAATATTCAGACAAAGTGATGTTTAGGAATATATGAATTTATTTACCTCATTTTTAGCTTCTCTCAGTGAGGGATCAATCACCCCATAGGTGAAAGCTTTTCGCACCCAAAGATGGCACTTAGTCATAGGCATCATGCCATCTTGATTCAAATATTTCCAGGTTTTCATTACAGAACGTGACTGCATCATCACATATCTTCGCAGGTACCTCCCATCTGTCCTTTTTGTATAATCAAAAACAACTGGCAAGAGATCTTTTTAATTCTGTGTTGTCTCATTTTAAAGTTCAAATATTAAAAAAGAAAATATATAAACAATGAAAACAAGGTAAGTAAATATTTATATATGTATAGCAAACAAACATATTTACATAATCTCATTATGTTTGACTATAATGTATATAAGCATTAAAAAGATATTCAAAATCATAGAGAAAATAAAAGAATTATAGGAAATTAAAGAGATCAAAATCAGCATTTAACCCCTTAGGTTTTAGGGTGTTGATTGAATAACCACTTCATATATCTTTTGCCCATTTCTTTAATGTTATTCCTTTTTTACTTTTTACCACAAAATTTATTTTTTTTATCTTGATTGTGATATTCCAAAAAATGCTTTGACACTCAATGTTGGGTTATTCTTTTTTTTTAAAGATTTCCTCTGATGTTCCTCCAATCTCTTTTTCAATGTCTTTCCTATATATTGTTACTCACAGGGGCACGCCAACATATAGATGACAACAAATGTTCAGTTTTATATTGTTTACCATTGGCATAGGAGGTAATTACAGTTACAGGGTATCTTTGTGTTTAGAGGGTTTACAGGCTAAGCACATTTTACAGCCATAAAAAAACAGGTTTTTGTGTTAAACAATGACCCTCTCTTACTATTTTCTTCATTTTACTGGTGTAACTTTTAGTAAGTTTTCATGTCAAGTTGGAGGCCCTCTAAAAACTATCATTGGATTAGCAGGAAGCAAACATTTTAGCTTATCAACCTAAAGTGGTCCCGTGTTTTTAATACCTTTTATTGATTGATTATTATAATAAAAAATAATAGGAATTTTTTTGTTGTTGTTCCTGTGTGTTATCGTTCTACTTTAATAAAGATTCTCAGGGTATGTTGGCCACAGTCTGTATAGTATTTCTTATTTTACTTTCTTTATATACTGTTTTAAAGAATCTCTTTTAACTTATCTGCCTGTTGTTGATACACTGTTATGTCTGAACAGTTTTTTCTCAGCCGGGTGTGTTGACTTTTATGAACTCCTTAAACTAAGGGCCAATTCTCACTAGTTATTCTCTTGGACTCTTGCAGCCTTTGACACGGTTGACCACCCCTGCTCGTAGAAACCCTCCATGCTCATGGCATCAATGAAACACCTTTTCCTGGTTTAAATCCTACCTTTTTGACCATATGTTTATTGTCTTACTCACTGGAACTTGCTCCCCTACAATACCCCTATCCATTGGTGTCCCTCAGGGTTCAGTTCTTGGGCCTGTACTGTTCTCCCTCTACCCCTCCTCCCTCTGACAATTCATATCTTCCTTTGGCTTCCAGTACCACCTATTTGCAGATGACACCCTCATCTATATTTCTGCTCCTGAACTTTGACCCTCTCTTCTAACTCGCCTCACCGTCCGTCCACAATTCCTGACATTTCTATTATTGTTGACAACTCCACTATTCAACAGACAGACCAAGTTCTCAGGCTTGGTATCACGCTTGACTAATCCACTCGCTTGTGATATCTCATCTGGAGTATTGCAACGCCCTACCAACTGGTCTCCCCCTTGCCCGCCTTTACCACGCCAATCCATCCCCAACACTGCAGCTAGATTATTGTTTCTCTGTTCCTCATCTGCCGCTCCTCTGTGCCAATCATTTCATTGGCTCCCCATACCCTTCAGAATCAAATTTATACTTCTGACCCTGACCTTTGCCCCCTTATATCTCTACCCTCCTATCCGAATACACCCCTCACCACCCTCTTTGTTCCTCTCATGACTTGTGGCTCTCTTCTATTGTCATTACTTCTTGCCATTCCTGTATTAAGGATTTCAACCATGCTGCACCCCTCCTGTGGAATTCCCTTTCCCATTCCATCAGACTTTCTACCTTGTATGCAACTTTCAAAAGCTCTCTGAAAACTCACCTTTTCTGAAAAGTTTAAACCTTTCTTCCTAATACTCTCAGAAACCATCATAATCAAGCCATCTGAACAATCAAAAACTTGAAAAAGACAAAGATTCTTCATCACCCTTACAGACAAAGAACAGATCATCTAAGTTCCTTCTATATACGATGACGTACCATTAGTACAGGAACACGTGAAGAAAGCCCAGGAAACTCAGAGGCATAATTACAACAGGAGTGCTTGAGTTTTCACATTTAAGCTTGGTGATATAGTGCTTGTTCTTGTCCCTTTTGTTGAAAGTAGGTTCCTAGGAAAATGGCGTGGTTCTAATGAGGTAACGGAGAGAATAGGTGAAATGTTTTATTTATTTATTTTAAAGTCAACCTGGCAGAAGGAAACCAGAAACAAACATGAAACCACATGAAACTTCACAAGATGACACATACATCTTTGAACAACTGAAATACTACTAATCAGAGGCGTATCTACTGAAAATAGCGCCTATGGCAAGCACTGAAATTGCGCCCCTGTCCAAATAAAAACCCATTTACTAGCCCCTGCTGCCTATATATATATATATATATATATATATATATATATATATATATATATATATATATATATATATATATATATATATTAGTCCCTGCTGCCGATAGCGGGTATAGATCAACACGCAAACCCAGATCAATTGAAATTCACTTGTGATCTCAGCACTGAAGGTATATATCAAATAAACAGAATCAGACATACAAGTCCTGTATTTGCAGGTATACAATAATAATATATGAAACGTAGCATCGCAGGTATAGATCAACTGAATAAGACATATTAACCCTGTATTTGCAGGTACACATAAATAATGTATGGAAACATAGCATAGCAGATATGGATCTACAGCATAACACAAAAACCCAGCTTTGCAGGTAAAGATCAATTGGAATTCACATAAAAACACAGCATTAAAGGTATATTTAAAACCCCCTAAATTACAGGCATAGATCACAGGTTGCACACCGCAAAGCCAGCCCTGGCGTCCACACTGCCGACATAGAACCTGACCAGCACCCAGATTACACACATAAGATTTGCCATCTTTGTCCCCAAATAGCCCACCACAAGTCAACTTTGTCCCCAAACAGTCCGGCCAGTGCCATCTTTGTCCCATATACACCCTGCCTGTGCCATGTTGGTCCCCAAGGCTCAAACCTCCTGCTAGTGCCATCTTTGCCCTTCCACAATTATACATCTATGATACACAAACACTTTTACAGTCACTCACTAATTCACACTTTAATTCAGAGAACTCATCCACACATTAACTCATGCTCTCCCTCATTCAGACAATACATTCACATATTAACTCATGCTCGCCCTCCTTCAGACAACTCATCCACACATTAACTCATGCTCTCTCTCATTCACTCAATGCATCCACACATTAATGCACACTCTTTACTTATATCTACCCCCCTCCCTCATCACTTTTTAACCCACCCCCTCCCTTACCACTTTTTACCCCCCTCCCCCCCCCCCCTCCCTCACCACTTTTTAACCCCCCTCCCTCCCTCTCTCACCACTTTTTAACCCCCCTCCCTCACCACTTTTTAACCCCCCCCCTCACCACTTTTTAACCCCCCCCTCACCACTTTTTAACCCCCCCCTCACCACTTTTTAACCCCCCCCCCTCACCACTTTTTAACCCCCCTCCCTCACCACTTTTTAACCGCATAAAAAAAAAAAAAAAATGGCGGTGAGCGGCATTTAAAAGCCGCTCACCGGCGCCCCCCTTGGGATGGCGCCCATGGCACGTGCCATGGCTGCCATACCCTATATACGCCTCTGCTACTAATATATTACCCACCACACATTTTGTAAATGCACTCACAATTTAATAAATGTGCAGGATGATTCCTACCTTCTTACATCATTTTTAGTTAGGAACTGTGGATGCTAAACTGTTTTGGCCCTAATAATTTAATGACAATATAATATAGCTTATTGGCATGCAAGGCAGGCTCCCCTTTTTCAGCACAGGTATATGTTTTGTTGACTGATTGCATTTTTAATTTGAATGGTACACTGTAAAATCTGCTGGGATTTTATAACTAAAATGTACTAAATAATATTTATTATTTTTCTTAGCCCATTTATTATCGTCCATGCTCTAGTTCTACAGTTCTCCTAGGTATACGTGTATAATATATATATAAATATATATTTATTACACACAAAACATATTCATATAGATCAAGTTTTACCAAGAAAAGCTTAAAGCTGTATTATAATTTGGGATACAGAGCTTCCAACAATTTCCTGTCCTGACAAATAACACCAAAGATAATTTTCTTATGTAAATGAATGATATGAAAGATGTAAATACAACTTTAAATATACAAACAATGTAACACCCAAATAAAAAAAAACAACGAAATACCTCACTCACACACTCACCACGCAGCACCAGTCAGTCCTGCTGAGAAATTAAAAATAATAGTGACAATATTGTATTAGGAAAGTGGCTGGGGCTGTCCAAAATTGGCCCATATGGTGACTACAACGAATGACGTATGGAAACAAAATAAACGTTTCAGGGTTATATGCTACACATGTTTAGCAATCTCGTATGCTTAAAAGTATACTGGAGAGGGGAGGGAATGAACCACAGAAATCTTTCATGCCCAGACCGACAAATGCAGCGTGTTGACAGGCGGAGCCTGGCCGCAACTTCCTTCCTGCGACTTACCTGTGTAACGTCACTCAGGTGAACATCCAGGAAGTGCCTTGATGGAGCCTGTGACCAACTGGAGTCGGGAGACCGTATGTGGCTACCTGAGGGGTGAGAGCGACAGAGCGGAGAGCAGCAGCGGATGGGATATTTTGTTAAACTTTCGGGTCACCTGTAACATTTCAAAGTGGGCGGTGACTAAAACCTATTAAAGGGGACAAGGGTAGAGACCGTGGTGACAGGAAAATGGGGACAAGGCAATATTTGCAGGGAAGCGTTTAAAAACAGGGTATGTAGAAACCGAGGAGAATGACCTTGAGATGGGCTTGTGAAATAGTGTATATTCGTGACCGTGTCAAAAAAAGAAGGGGTGACCAGTTTCAGGGACGCCATGACAGGACCCCAGAGATAAAATCGCTCCCAGCTGACATGATCTTTCGCCTCGTTTTTTTTCCCAGGCTTGGACACCTCACTCCAGCAATATCCATTTCAGGAGTGGGATGTGACTGGGCATGATTTGCTCAGTCTTTCCCCCCAACGCCTAGATGCCCTGGGGGTGAGGAGCATTGGGCATCAGGAACTTATTCTGGAGGCTGTGGAGCAGCTGTGTGCCCTGGTAAGAGAGGAATTTCGGGATGATACTAGAGAGAAAGAGAGAGAAAAGTGCCTTGTAGTTTATTTCCCAACCTCTGTTTTCTTGCTTCTGATTTAAGGCCTCGCGTTTGGTTGTGTTTTAATCACCATTAATCATCATTAAAGACTGGTGTATAATCTTGCGCGGGAGAATTGTGTGACATTAGAAACATTGTGTATACCTCCCAAAATGAGTTGTTATAGGTGTGTCTAGAGAGACTGCTATTAGCAAAGGTAGCAGTATGAAAAACGTTTTATCATAGTTGATGAGACCACACATTGTATGAGCTATCCAATGGAGACATCTGGATTTAACTGTTCTCTAAATAAATGAAGCCAAATCCTAGCCATTTTTACTGAATACATGCTGAACAATTATTTATTGTCTTATATAGCATTATATAATATATATTCTGCAGCACTGTACAAAGGGTGGACAGGGCATAACAATTAGTATATACCATAACAAGGTTACATACAGAATTGTTATACTGCATTCTCAATTTAAAAAAAAATAAAATAAAAGTCTCATAAGAATAAAATTATGTATAAATGTACCACAAGGGCAAAATTCATCTGTCGTAGTGCCAATGTGTTAAGTTTTAAGGGAAACATTTTCAGAAATGTAACCAAAAAAGTAGATCAATTAATGAAAAGATGTACAATGACACCATCATATCACATGGGGCATTCAATTTATTAATATTCAACAGGGCTTTTTTTTTGCCTAAAAGACCTATCATATCTGTTTTTAAACCACTTTTTTTTCCTGAAAATATTAGTGATGCTGCTTTGTTTTATAGATCTCAGAAACCACTACTTACTTGTACTCCACTTTAATTCTCTATAAATCTCCATGTGCACAGGAATCTTCCTTTTGAGGGTACTTTCAAGTAAACAGTAGTCTGACTCTGAGATGCTCTTTTGCAAATATGTCGTTGACAATACCACAGGAAGCAAATACTGCTTGAGATATTTTTGATTGGTTAGAGGCAAAGTAAAAACATATTAGTTAAAAGGGCACTTCAGTCATTATACACATTTCAAGGCATATTGATGTATTATAATCTCATTTAAATTCATGTTTCCACCCATTACAAATGCATGGATAGATTCATCAGGCCCTCCTCTATGCATTGAGTCTCTATCCCTAGTTATCCAGCTCAATGGCTTGCAGAAGATGCCTTTGGCTGAATACATCCATGTTAACTAGTTATTTTGAAAAATGTCCTTCTCTGTCCCTTTTCCACGTCTGACCATTATCCTTATGCTACCTGTATGCTCCATACGCATTCTGGCAGTTTCTACTGCATTCTACACACAGATATCTTAAACAGTCTTCTCTCTTGATTTCTTAGCCTGTTTGTTCATATGCCTCATTTTTGTCTCTCTCCAGCACTATGAGCTGCACTCGGAAAACCTGCGTAGTCTGACTGAGAAGTTATGTTGCGTGTCTCAGTCGTTGTGTTCACACATCCTTGGCCTCAGAAAGACCTCCATGCACTCCCCATCCACTGCAATCTCCCCTACTCCAAAACAGCTGGTCTGCATCATTGACATTGTGTCAGCAGCACGGAGCCTTTTCTCCTGGCTCAACAGGTTGTTCACTGTACAAATTCTGCAACTTTCGATAGCTGCATTTTACAATATTTTTTAATATTTTCTGTAGATTATTGATAATACATATTTTGTATATTAACAAGGAAGGAAATATCTTTTAGACGCTAGTCCTAGTGTAGAAACATCAAGTATTCTTCAAAATGAAATAAGTAATTGTATGACAAAAGCAGACCAAGTGGTCTTAAAATTCAATATAGAACCTAGCCCAGCACATCTTCAAGGCTTGTGCATTCTTATGTTCACATTTCTGTCAAATTAAATACACATTTTTTTTTTTTACAGTAAAAACCCCTTAAATTATATTTGCCCGTCTTATCTTTATGTGGCTGCCATCAGCATGCTTGTCTATATTTAAATACACTGTTTTTTAACCCACAGATATCTGTTTGCACAGCTGAATGATTACTCTGCGAGTCGAGATATAATTGCTTTGTGCATGGAACTAGCTGATAACTTGCATGAGGTTTGTATGCAAGCAAGTCTGTGGTGGACCACAAAGATTTCATCAAGTGTTGATCCTTTAGACATAGGTGTAGATCTGTGACTTTAATCTCTAAAACTGTCTCTGGTGGCATATTGAGAAAACCTGCATGTACAAAGGGTTTTTCCATAAGATAGAGGTACCTGGAAGAAGGCAGAATAGTTGTGTGTCTATGATGCTGCATCTTATTAAAAGTTGAGTTTGATATTCCTGCTTAGTGGTGTTTTAACTATGTGATGTGTGTTTTGTCCTCTGGTCAAGGCTAATTAAACTAGTCCATGATTACAACTGTGCTGGCCTTTAATATCCGTGTGCCAAAATACTGTTTGGAACTCTGTGTGTTTCGCAATGGTAGTTTATTTTTACACTTCAGGATCTGGTTACAAAAAACATTTTCAGCAAAACAAGTTCAAGTTTAAAGCAGTTACACGCAACATACTTACAATACAGCCTGGGTTCTAAACAAGAAGCTACTCCTAATTCTGCTACCACGGGGTTGAAGAGACAAACGAAAACGAGAATTTTCCTTGAGGTATAGAGAGCTAGAATGTTTGTCGTTCTAGTCTGTTACCCATTTCATGCAGCTGAGGCTGAAAAGGCACACTTTTCCTCAAGTAATCCCCTTCTCTCGGGAAAAAAAATATTTTACATTACCTTATTAAGCACTTAATAACATTGGAATGAAAAGAATATGGGTTAACATTTGTTTAGGGGTTATGCGAGTAAAAAAAGGCATGCCCACATTCTGTATACTTATATACACAGTATAATAAACAGTAACCTTTTAGGGGACATTGTATCCAACTGTCTGTTTCAGTTACTAATATTGAGGCGCAAAGTAATCTACTCATTATATATATATTTGTACATCTTTCTTACAGGACTGGTCTAACCCGAGGATCGAGAACAGGATTTTGCTGATTGTGAGTTCCTAGCATCTGTTGCTGTCTTGTAAACGTCTTCTTAAAATTATTTTCAAACATTACAATATCATTTGTGTTCCAGTGCTGTACCAGTACCTGAAAAATATGCTTTGTGTCAAGTTATCTTCCCTTTCTCTTGCTAGACTAATTAAGTTATATTGTATTTCCTGTAAAATGTTATTTTTGGAGATCATATGTATCTATTTTCTAATTACAGTGTCAGAATATTTGTGGAATATGCAGGAGCATTCTAAGCTTTAGTCCTGATAGCCTTCTTAACCAGACTGCAACTCTTGAACTTGTACAAATACACCCTGAGACACCAGACTACAAACTGGTAGGAATGGGCAAGCCAAAAGGTGACTGGGAATCTGTTTGGCATGGGTGTAATACTGGGTGTGAAAAGGAGTATGGCAGTGTGAGTTAGCAGTAGCCAAATTTGTGTTTTAATGGTGTTTGATATAAACCTGTTTTGCTCTACAGGGCATTGACATTAAATCCACGTCATCTGGACAACATTTTATTTGTGAGACAGAAGCAGAGGTAACTCATGCATCTTGAAAACTACCCATAACTATAAACACTTGCCCAGCTAGATGCTACTAATTTCATACTAATTCTTTTTAATTTGTGCCCAGACTTTATGACCCAACTCCGCTGCCTGTGGTTTTTAATTTGTCTTGTCCACCCTCTATATAAACTAAAAAATTATCTTTCTTCTACCACTACCCAATACTACCAGTAGCTATTTTGACTTAAATATGTTTTTGGGTGAGAAACAGCCTGTTCTTTTACTGCATGTCTGTAAGAGCAAGGGGTTGGGGAATCTGGGCTCCATTGGTTTTTCTCTGAATCACAAGTTTTATCTTGCTTCATTGGTAGACATTGTTGGACCTGAGCTGTGTAGGTCATTGATGTAACTAGTTAAATCATTAATATTGTATGACACTGCACATGCAAAAGAAAACTTCACCAGAACAGTCATCGTTTGACGTTGCAAATACTTGAAAGGGTCATGTGAAGAGATTGCAAAATTGAAAGTGTTGTGCAACATCTTCAGCATTCATTTGGAGTTCCCTTGCAACATGAATTTGGGTGGTTTCCCATCATCTTTGTTAAAGAATAAGCACTCTATTCTATAATCCCAATGCTGGGATTTTTCTTCGTATTTCAGAGAGTCAGAAACCTTCTTTAAAGTACAGCCTTTCAGAATATTTTTTTCACCAGGAAATGTTCCTTTAGATAATATGTACATTAGACAGGTTGGTGTAACCTTCAGCATGAGGATGTTTTTCTGTGACTAGATAGAGGAACATCATTCTCTTATTGTATAATGGTTATATATTGTAGTCTTTGGGTTTGGATGTCAAAATGGCTGAGTGACAGGAGGTAGAAGGATTTACTTAATGTTATATATTCGGTGGAAGGACTTTTTACTAGTGGGGTACCTCAGTGATCAATTTTGGGACGTGTACTTTTTGTCATATCTTGGTGATATTACAAAAAGGTATGCTGACTTAAAGGTGCTGGAGAGTGCTGGGTTGTATAGCGAGAGGCTTTATTAGAAGAAAGAGGGAGATCTGATGGGACAGATCTGATCAGACATTACCTAGAGTATTGTGTACAGTTCTGGAAAACCCATCTGCAGAAAGATATCTGCACATTGAAGAGAGTTCAGAAGAGGCCTACTATACTATAAACATAATGTGTATAGCTTGGAAAGAAGAGAGAGGGGCTAAAATAGAACCATTTACACACTTAAAGGGATTTAACGAAGCACAGGAGGGAAGCTTAGAAAGGAAGAGGAATGCTGGAACAAGAGGTCATAGTCTACAATTAAAGTGAGGGAATCTAAATGTGCATGTGATAGGCATAAAGCTATCCTCACTATGGGACCAGACCAAGGACTGATAGGGATTCAGTCTGGTTCTTATCTGCCTTCTATGTCATCAAACGTACTCAATTTATCCTTCATCCATGAATGTACTATTCAGAAACCTCTCAGTTCTTGTGTGAGGGGCAGCTGGGTTTGTTGCCCGTAAACCTTAATTCTAAAAAGAACAGTGCACCATCCATAATTTTTTTTAGTGACCACTTGACGTCCTTGTTATGTGGACTCATTGAAGTACTGCTGGCTGATCTTCTTTTAAAGCTTAAAGTAGTACTAGCATTCTTCCTTCTCTTGTCTGCTCTCCTGGCTCTATTCTCATTTTTTTTGTATTCATTTTTTTCTTCTTCATCCACCTGCACTTACTCTGAACCCTAACACACCCCTGCAACCCCCCCACTCCTATAAATTGAGCACAAACTTGTTCTTTATGTATGTTCTCCCCCTCCCCCCCCCCCCGTTTCATTCCAGTCCCCGGCTGGGCGCTGTGACAAAATCCTTTCAGGAGATGAAATAATTAAAGTGAACGATCAGATAGTGGTAAGTATTGACTGAGTGAATTCTATGGTGAGAATAGAAGGTGGGCATCACGTCTCATTTTAGTTCTCTTGCTCGTTAGAGAATTATTAATGCTCTGACATAATTCTGATATAGATAACACCACTGCATTGCATTTTTAATTATAGCAGGTCATGAGGGCAACATCACACATCCATGCCCAGACTCGGACCTGTAGTATTTAAAAAAATGTATAGTTATATTTTTGGGGGGACATATAATATAGAGCTATATGGATGGAAACAGCCTTTAGCATACAGTTCCGTTAATGTATCTGGTTACCTCCTTCGGTCTGCGTTTAGTAGTGAGACTTTGACCTTCAAGGTCAAGTAGATTTTGTGGTTTCTGTGTTTACGACAGCCTCTGTTGTCATGCTAATGTTGTGTGTTTTTTTGCTTAGGTTGGCTGGACTCGACAAAACTTAGCACAGAAACTAGTGGAAAATTCAGATTGTGTGACTCTTGTCCTAAAAAAAGTATCTGTCCAGTCTCCCTTGCAATCACCAGTTACCACAGCCTCCAAGAAAATTCACACTGATGCCACTCCTCAGCAAACATACACAGGCCACACTTTGTCATATGGAGACACAGTGGCAACTTCACCAACAAAACACAGATCCACCAGTCTTAATATAAAAATTAGAGGCTTTTCCTCATTTACAACAAGGAGTACACCCTCTACACCCACAGATTTTGAGGTTTCTAACCTACTACAAACACCTAGTGGTGGAAACACAATTCCAGTAAACATTTCTACAGTCAGTCGAGCGCTCCTTGGTTCTTCCTCCTTGCCAGAAACGCAAACCTCTGTGTGTGATCATCTTCAGCTACACATTATATCCAGCCAGCCTTCCTCCAGCCATCCACAGCCCATCTGTACAAATCTGTCTGATTCCCCTACTGAAAAGGAGCAAGACGTTACATTACACTCCATTGTGGAAACCCAATATTTAACTGTGAGTAAACATGCATCGTTAGGCGTTACGTTACTGACACCTATCTTGGCATTGTTCATCCCCCCTTCTGCTCTATTTCTATTGGCCACTTATTAACCCAGGTCTTGGCTTATATCAAAATCATTTCCAATCTTACTATACATGTATTGCTCGGCACCCAGATTGAAAGGAAGCAAATTGACATAAAACAATCAAATTGACTGTGCCAAATAACTTTAGACTTATATAAATACACATCCATTCTCCTTAGAGACATACAATTTTTACCTCTAGACGTTCTTACACCCAGCTTTGTTTGTAGTTTATTAGGGACTTTCATGGATTCATCATACATTATCTTTAACATGACACTAGTTTCACTGATTTGCATTGCACAATTAACATACACTGTGAAAATGACTATACTGGTAATAATAATAATAAAATAACTTACAAATAACAGATGAATTGTATTGTCCCCTAAAAAAACTAAATCCACTGCTTTGAATTTTGCAAAAATCAGGCCTTTCCCTCTTTTCCTTTTGCAGATCTGTTTGCATTGTCTTTTTGTGCTCCTTATTGTTTGTCTTCCTTCTTATAGTCTCCATGCACCATATCTTCTGGATCTGTACTTCAACTAAACATCGCTAATGTTTCATTTTTTTCTAAAGTTTTAGCCAGCACTGCCTACTACTGCTCCGCCAGCATGTGTAAGTCTTTCTGCGTCAACCTAGTTGGATTGCAAGCAGGGCCAGCCCAAGACATAGTACCGCCTCATTATCTACCATATCCCCCCCTTTGTACTTCACTTACCTTCGAGCAGTCCTGCGGCGAGAGTCTCCCTGCTCTGCCGCGGTGCACGCTGCTTCACTGACGTCATATTCCGGCACTCGGCATTACAAGCCGGCACCGAGACCGAGCTAGAGGGCTCGCAGAGGAGAAGGGCTCCGAGTGGGTACTGAAAACTTGATAAGCGCCCCTCTCTCTCCTCCGCTTCAAAAAAAAAAAAAGGCGCTTGGGGCGGCAACATGCCGCCTCTTCAAAAGTGCCGCCTGGGGCAATTGCCCCACTCTGCTCCATGGCAGGGCTGGCCCTGATTGCAAGCCCTGCAATATAGCAACTATTTTTGTTTCTTGTCTGTGCTTTGTGTGTGCAAAATTTACTTTTCAAACAATACAAATTAAATCAAGCAAGCAAAAGATGCATTTTGTGTGTGTCCTATTATTTAATCATTTTACATTATTGTTCTGTCTCCACTTAGCCACCACAATCACTTACTCATGTTCCCTATACATCATTTTTTAATGCTGCCTTCTTGTTCTTAGAATTCCCAACACTCCTCACGTCCACGAAGTGGTTCAGTTACTTCACCAACAGCTAGGTAAAGCATATAGTAAATTTTATATTATCTTCACACAATTACCCTGCTATACATTGCTTTTGCATTCATGCTTTCTCAATGGAACATAATGACTCTTTCACTCTTTCTGGTAGTTCCCCCTCTTCATCGCCAGCTCCTGTAGTCCTGAGGCAATCGGTGTCTGACAGTAATCTGCTCAGTGGCACAAATCCTGGTTCTCTGCAAAAAGAACTTAACATTGGAGAAGGTAAGAAACAGCTGCGTGTCTTATTTTATGTGTGGTTATTCCCGAGGCCCTCAGTTTCTATTATCAACACATAACAATACTTCATATCTCAAAATTAGTGGGTTCAGATGCTTAGCTGTAATGTAAGTTATTTATTGTTTTACTTAACTGAGAGGATGGAAGATAAGTGCAACATCCTCTCAGTAGAAGTGGTAGGAGTTAACACAGATGGGGAATTTAAATGTACATGGGATAAGACGTATGCTTATACTGAATCTAGGACAAGACCAAAGACTTATTTAAGGTTTGAGACTTTAAAGCGGGAAAAATTGGCCAAATAGTTCTAATGTCCCATCAAATTATTGTGTTCTCAAATTAACATATCCTGAAAGGATTACTTACCATTACAATTAGTATTGTTTAATTATATTCACAGGTAGGAACAGTTTATTTTACTGTTTTTAAGACTGATGGTTAATTCATATTTCTTTCCATTACAGGTCATTCTAGGAGTGTAGAGCCAGCAGTGGAAGTCAGTCATACTAAAAGCCCTGAAACTGTGAAGAAATTGCAGATTGGCAAAGGGGTCCAAACTAAATTGGTAATATTATAAATTATATATGTAATTATTTATTATCTATATATAATACTTCTGCACTAGTCCATATATCAGAATGGACACCTTAACATTGAGCTCTAATTTCTTCTTTCCCTGCGGTGCATTTATTTCTGTACAACATTTATAGGAGGGGCAAAAGGGCAGATACTACTTCATTGGATTTTTTTCATTTTTATTGTTGCAGAAATCAACTGGATCTCCCCGTTATCAGAAAGGTGATTACTTGCAATGTCTATTGTGCAGACAGACTGGTTTTTAGCTATTCACTTAAATACATAATTCTTGCTTTAAAGGTCCTTAACCTTCCTCATTTATACACCACATTTACTGTTCACTCTCTGACGTGTATGATCAGTTTCCCTTTTTCCTTCCTGTTCCAAGGTGTTGTGACAAAGCTGAGTCGCCGACGTGTGTCCTGCCGGGACTTGGGGGTCCCAGATTGTGATGGCTGGCTGTGGAAGAGGAAAGAAAATGCTGGTTTCATGTCCCAAAAATGGAAACGCTGCTGGTGTGTCTTGAAAGGAGAACGTCTATACTGGTACAATGTTCCCCAGGTGGGTAGAATAATAATCTTAGTGTCTTCCCAAGGTCAACCTATACTTAAAGGGGCACTCCCACAGGGTTTTTTCTTTTTGTTGTATGATAGCTGTGTAGTCAGTAGTGTACCTAGTGTTGTGTGCTTTGCTAGCTAGTGTTAGGTGAAAGAGTGCATTGTCTCTATGTGCACAGACTGCCATTCCATCAGTATCCACACCCCCCCCCCCCGTGTTGCATCTCCCAGTCAGAGAATGCATAGTACATATCTAGGTATGTGGGACTTGACTATATAAGATGTTGTTCTGTATTTGCACATATTATTTTGAAGAGATCAACTGCAAACAATGTGCAGGTTTTTTCTATTTTTTTTTGTCCTCACTAACTTCTAACATAGAAATGAGAATATTTCATAACTGTCCCGTATAGTCAATATATGGTTTCCGTTAGTACAATAAATGAGAGAGTGGGAAATTACCGTTAAAAAAATAAAAAAAGCAAAAAATGCTTAAGTCCCTTGGATCCTCAAGAGTAAAATTGTGTAAAATACCTTTTGTCCTTAATGCGTTCAGGGGGCAGCAGTGGGCATAACCTGTACAGGGAGTAGAGATGACCAAACTACTTTTATTGTACTTAGTTCAATAGTCAATTGATAATTATAATCGAAGTTGAAGCACCTGTTAAAGAAACTCTGTTTAATTAGAGGGAATGCGTCCCACTTCATACGTTCATTTATTCATTACAGGATGAGAAGGCTTTGGGACTGCTTGCTGTTTCCTCATATAAACTCGAAAGCACATGGGAGGCCAAGCCCAAAAAGAAGTAGTGAGTCTGGAGGAAGGCTATTGAGATAACGGGCACTGAGTGAAAGATATGCTTATAATAATACTCCTTATTTTTGTGTTTCTCTCCTCAGTGAGTTCCAGCTAAGGCATGCCACATACAAACCATTTGTGTTTGCTGCAGACAGTCTGGATGACATGAATAAGTAAGGTTTTATTTTTTTTTTCTTCGAAATTTGGTTGATACATGATTATGCCATCGGCAGGTCCCACTATGTTTTAGACCAAGTAAAGGAACTTTATCCACCGTTTATTAACCGATGTAGCCATGTTTTTGCTGTTGACTATTTCTCTATTTTTCTGAAACACTTCTGTGTTAAGTAAACAAAACGCTATATAATTTATTTTCTCTCTGTTATTGCAGGTGGGTGACGTGTTTGATAAAAACACTTCAGAAACACAAAGTTACACTAAGTGCCAAACAAGAGGAAAGTATGTATAAAACCCTATTTAGAAGAGGGGGGTGAGGAGTACAATAAGGGAAGTGAATTGAATAGATAAGCTTTATTGTTTTACTTTTTAGTTACTAAAGTTCTCCTTTCAGAATGTTATAGTGAGACAGAGGCAGAAGAACAGGATGATGATCAGTCTAGAATACAAGAATCGGTGAGCACGCGGTAACAAGTACTTACCATTCGTCTCTTTAGTCTTCCATATTCATTTTTTAAAGGTTTTTTTTTTTTTTGTTTTTGTTTTTTTAGCCACATCAATCTCTAATCCCTCCTTCACCTATGACTCTGGGGAAGAAACAAATGGCTCAGTCGCCGACTAAGAATGCAAAGACTGACAAACCCTTCGCATCTCAAGCAGAGGATGTATCAACAGGAGCATGGACAGATGTAAAAGGGGCTGATTCAGATGGTCAGTGAACGTCTCTCCATAATGCATGAATGCTGAAAATAAAGATGTCTCAAGACATTTTCAGTGATGTAACATACTTGAAGGATAGGTTACCATTGATCTTTTGGTTTCCTTACTAGTAATACCCAACCCCATATTAATCAGTTGAGAGGTACATCTATCATCAGTGTGAATAATTTTGTAATCTGTCAGGACTCCCTAATTAATGACACACTTTAGTGTGCCAACAGCCTCCTAGAATAAGGGTTAGCTTGTTCAGTCACCAGGTAGATGCTGTTCTCCACAGAGCAAGCAACACAACCAGTTTAACTGCCATGGGCGAGTGTACCCTCTGTGTTCTCCCCTTGTGCATTCTCCCCTTGTTGCGGGTTTCAGGGTGCACCTAGATAGTGGTGGTCTAAAACAATTGAGTCCAGCAGCTCTGCAGGGTGTTTAATATAAAACACTCTGCAGAAAAGGAAGCTTGGAAGTGATTAAATCATAGTACAAACAACTTGACACACTTGTTACTATATGAACCATATACCATGTAATGCAATATTTGACTTTTGAAGTTTTTCCCCCTCATGTGTCAAGATCTTAAAGTTACATTGTTTTGCTCTCGTTTGACTTGATAAAAGATATATGGTTGCTGTATTTGTTTGTATTTTTGCACAGTCCTAGGAATTCACCTTCTTGTTTTCACAGGTGATGAATTAAAACTCATGATATCCTGTTTGCAGCAAGGTGGAGTATCACTCATTGGTACAAAGACCACTCTAACGCGAGATGAATACCGAAAGTCCTTTATCCGTAGAAACAAAAATCCAGACATAAACCATAAAGCTCACACATTACGGGTACTGCAAAGCACTCTCAAGGTGAGTTTGACATTTCAATGCATCTTTTAACCAGCCAGTGTGAAAAAAATAGTCTGGACACATCCCCGGCCTACCACTGTGCAAGCACTGTTTGCTTACTGCCAGGCAGCAGCAGCAGTGCGCCTTATACAAAAATTTTAGAGGGTGGGTCTAGCAGTTTTAGCTTATTTATGTTAATCTTTACGTATTAACGTATGCTTTTCTTGTGCAGGCCAAACTCTTGGAACTTGATGCACTGAATCTGATCCTGGATAATGCAAATCTGAGCTCTTCTATATTTCGCCAGTGGAAAGCTGATCATGAGCAGCTGTATGAAACTATGTGGAGAGGTCCTAGAGCTAGAGGATCACTGGGGGATTTTATAAACAACCTGAATAAAGAGAGAGGACAAGGGGCTCAAGGGAGGGAGGAGAGTGAGTCAAGTGATTGATGTTTTTTAGATGTATGTATGCAATTGTACATGTGAAAACAAATTCATGATGCATATTATGCGTATGTATTACCTTGGAGGAAGTGTTGTTAAAACAGTGATGATATACTCAATGCTAGTGGGCTACTTTTAAGTAGATAATGTTATATGTCGTATACAATTGCAGACAGTGTATACTGTGTAGGAAGACATCGGGGATTTGGCAAAGATCTGAGGCTCTGAAAGGAGTCTTAGAAACGACTCTGCACATGCTCTCATTAAAATACCCAAAATCAAAGCATTTTCTTTTCCCCCCCTTTTCTTTCTATACTTGTTCATAGACTATTTCCTGTATCGTTTAAGCCTCCACCAGTACCTCTGCATTGTTAATTTGGTATACATATGCTTTTGATTTGTATAACAACAACAACGGTGCACTCCTTTTAAATGTTAATACTGGTCACCATTACTGTCAACCATACTGGAGAACAATGAATTGGCTTCCTTTTTTCCGACAGCTGGAGGACCTCACAACAGATTCTTAATTCTCGCTTGCCCTGGTACCTTTGGTTCTTTGTATACTTCTTTGATGGTATTCCAGAAAAAAAACTGTTAATCCATGACTGAGTTCTCTAGTCTGTAGTGACTGCTTGGAGTGGTAGTTGTGCAGCTTGATTAAAAGCTTCATGCACTGCAGTGGGATTCACTGGAGTCTTAAGGTGGTTACATATCCTGGAGAAAATGAGTATTAGTTGTTTAGGTTCATAAGTGAATGCCCAGGGATAAAACTTCTATAGTGGTGGTTATTGGGTCAAGTCAGCATTTAGCAAATACACCAAATATATTAATCTAGGCTCTCTCACTCTCTTTTAACCAGGGATAGATTTTTCATTTGTGTTAGAATGCATTTTTCGGTTATGTAACATAAATTTGTACTCTTACCTTATACAAGCTGTAGACACATAGTATTGTGAAATAAAAAAGCTGTATATATCATGGTTCTTTGTAAGTGTAGGTACCTATGGGTGTATACACAGCTTACTACATTATCAAGGCATCTTCATTAACACAAGGTTTTTGCCTGGACAGTTTATAGTAATCCCAGTCAATTTACTCTTTTTATGTTGGTCTCACTTGTGTTATTTACTTTTTTAGACATTTTTCTTTCTAAGAATTTGCGTTCTCTATTCACTGACTATGTTCAGTAATGGTGAAACACTAAAGTTAAATCCTTCACTGATGCCCAGATAGGAACTTAACATAACACTTCATGCTCCATAACACCTTTTTTATATTAGTATGTTTTATATACATGTTCATTTTATTTTTAATTTTGTGTTGAGAGAAACTATTTTTCTCCTTCTTTTCCTCATGATCTGTATGTGCTGACCACAATGTGATCAGTAAACAGGCTCCATAGTCCATCAGCCAGCACAGGCAGGAGAGACCCTGCTAAAGTGTGACACTATCCTGGCGCTTGCAGCGAGCGCCGTTACACGCTGTCATTTGGCAGGGGGCCAGTGGTGCTGGCTTCTGACGAAGGGAGAGTACAGAGTGCTGCTCCTAATAGGCTTTTTCCCACAAAACCTTGGTAACTATGGACCAATAAGTCAGTAGTAGGAAAATCAGTTTAACATCCAAACTACCTCTTCCCTTGCGCACTGGTTTAGTGCAGGGGAATATTGTTAAACTACTCTAATTTAATTTATTGACTGGGTAACTAAAATGATAGACCAGGGAGGAGCAATAAACGTAGAATATCAAGATTTCAGGCATTTGATACTGTCCCTCACAAAAGACCCATAAATAAATTGTACCAGTTAACTGGATAAGGTTATGGTTCAGTGACAGGAGACAGAAGGGTGTAGTTAATCAGTAGTGGGACCTATACTTTTTAATATATTTATAAGAGATGTTGTGAAAGGTCTTCCAGCAGCTTAAACATTCCTGCTAGAATAAGTTAAATGGTTAATGAAGGCAAGAAAGCCTAAGAAAAAGCAAGCAGGGTGCTAGGTTGTATTTCTAACAGAAAGAAGGCAGATCTCTGGTCAGACCTCACTTGCAGTATTGAGTACGGTTCAGGAGACCCCTTCTCCACAAGGATATTGAGATAAAGGTATTTAATAAAGTAGAGGAATGAGGGTATTGCAAAGGAGCATAAGTTTTAACAAAAAGATCATGATATAAAACTCAGCGGTGAGCCTAGGGTTACTAGTGACTGCAGTATTTCTTTGGCGCGCTTCAGACAAGTAGCACCCGCATACACACAGACTAAAACATACTAACACGCAAACTCACTCACATCAAATGCTTATACCATACGAACACCCAGGGACTGAAAAGCAGCTCTGGAAACATTTGGAGACCAGCTCCATATAGTTTATATCGCGGTCGAGCTCTTTTACCCACACGCACATCTTATACATACCCGATGTCACCCTCAGCGTATAGGTAGACACCATTGTCAGGTAGAACAGCAAGAGCACAGTCCAACAGACAGAGATCAGAGAGTTTGAGTACAGGATAGTCGTAAACAAGCCGAGTTCATGTCAAGGAATCAGAAATCAGGAACGTTGTGGGGCAAGCTGGAATCAGAACACCAGGAACAAGAACAAGCCGGGTCGATAACGGTTGTCAAACAGGAACGCTTTACTGAGGAGTAGGTACTATCAGGATCAGCACGACCATCAGAAGGCAATGATAGAAGGATTCTGAGTCCTTTAAATAGGCAATGAGATTTGGTGCCAAAATAGTTTCCCGCCAATGATTGAAAGTCCGTTACGTCACTTTCCGGTCCATGGCCGGTGATTGGCGTGATCGTAACCGCCCAGTAAAAGGAGAGGTAGTTTCCGCTGGCGCCACTAGGTGGCATGAAGAGGATCGCGTACAGACGGAGGAACCAGACCTGTTGTCAGTCTGCAGTGGTTGAGGCTGCTGCGTAGAGGTGCGGGGTCTTCCTCGTTCTCGCGGAGGGTCTCCCTCTTCCTCGCTGAGGCTGCTGTGCCGAGGCGGGGGTCTCCCCCTTCTCCACGGCGGCTGAGGCTACTGTGCCGAGGCTCGGGGTCTCCCCCTTCTCCGCAACGGCTGAGACTGCTGTGCCGAGTCGAGGGGTCTCCCACTTCTCCGCTGATGCTGCCAACCCGAGGACCCAGAGGAACTCGCAGTCAGTTACGTAACACCCGAGTCACACTATTTGCCGTACAAATAACTATAAACATTATTTGTATTAAAATGCCAGAAAGCAAAAGTGTTAAAAGGCCCTAATAAATTAAATACATTAGGCATAATGGAATCAAAACATTTGCTACTGCAAACGTTTTTAGATGAAAAAATTCAATTTTATTCAGTGGAACAAAACCGTGGTCGCGTTATTCTTCCTGATATTCTTGTAAGAAACTTTTATTTCTTTATTAATGCATGTAAACAATTTTTTCATATTTAATAAAAGCTATGATTGAGAAAATGTTTTTTTTGTTTTTATTTCCTTTTATTTGCCAACCTGTTATGAATATCTGCCCCCAGGCTTGCCACTCTGCCCCCAGAAATGCCTTATACCCCAAGAAAGCCTAAGAAAAAGCAAGCAGGGTGCTAGGTTGTATTACTAACAGAAAGAAGGCAGATCTCTGGTCAGACCTCACTTGCAGTATTGAGTACGGTTCTGGAGACCCCTTCTCCACAAGGATATTGAGATAAAGGTATTTAATAAAGTAGAGGTATGAGGTTATTCCTGTTATAACCTGTTATGAATATCTGCCCCCAGGCTTGCCACTCTGCCCCCAGAAATGCCTTATACCCTCTATATGGCACTCTGCCTCCCTGATATGCCTTTTAACCCCCTATATGCCACTCTGCCTCCAGAAATGCCTTTTAACCCCCTATATGCCACTGCCTCCAAAAATGCCTTACACCCCTATATCAGTGGCGTCTCCAGCTTTCATATTTAGGGGGGCACATGGGGGGCCAATTATAAAACGGTACATATACACTATATATATATATATATATATATATATATATATATATATATATAATGTGTGTTAGATGTGCATTTTGTAACTACATAATATGTACTTATCTCTTTTTCATTCTTTAACCCCTTCAATCCCCTATAGATGTACCGGGACATCCAAAAAACGCCCACAAAGAAACCCCTATGGACGTCCCGGTACGTCCAGCCCTTCGTGCAGCGTCAGGGACACATCCCTGCCGCTGCACGGGAGACCAGGCTGTCGTTTGACAGCCTGGACTCCCCCCTGGCAGCAGAAGCCGGCATCGCCGGCTTTCTGCTGCCCGATCTCCCGTAACAGCTTCCGGCATGAAAGCCGGTAAGCTGTTACGGTTGAAAGTGCCCGATCGCGCGATCGCGCAGTTGCAAACGCGCGATCGGGCATTCCCTTCCGGGTTACGTCACTGCTGACGTAACCCGGAAGGTCATCGGAGGACAGGATATGCCCTGCGGGGATACCCTGCCCTCCGATGAGGCACAGAGACGCTGCGATCGCAGAGATCACAGTGTGATCGGTGCAGGGGGATCGTGGGGAGGGGAGTGAGAAACCATCTCTCTCACTCCCCCTCCTGTCCTGAAAGAGAAAAGCAGAAAAAAAAAAAAGTTAATTCTTTTAAAAAATAATATTAAATAAATCATTAAAATAATAATATATATAATACAAAAAAAAATTATAATGTGAGCTGTGATGTCATTGTGACATGGCATGTTCAGGAGGTCCCTAGGAGGACCTCTAACCATTTCTGTGTAAAAATAATATATAAAAAATAAAAAAAATGTTTACAAAATTAAAATTAAAAAAAATATATAAAAAAAGATAATAAAAAATTATTTAAAAACCTTACTTCCCACTGCCCTAGCATAACATCTAGCTAGTATAACCCTTCTGCCCCCGTTCACAACCCCCAAACCCGTTAAGCCATAGGCATAAAAATTATACAAAATTGTACACCTTATAGTATGCTCCCTGGTGCTGGGAAAGTCTGGAAAATCTATATAAATTAGGTATTTCTGAAATCAGGACACCTGAATTGATAAACTTGGAGGGGATTTTCCAACACTTTACCTAATTTTGTGAGGCTTCAGAGGGAAAATGTAAAAAAAAATTAGTTTAATTTTCTAATCTTCGCTAGTTTTTACTAAATTTCTCATTCTCATTTTCAGCTAATCATGGTATCAAACAAAAGCTCTATCTCTCCTTGAAAAAACAATATATAGTTTATATGGGTACACTATTCACAGGAAAAGAGAATCATCGCTAAACCGACATACCCCAAAAATGGCAAAATTGCTCTGGGCTTTGAGGTACCAAAAACCCCTGGGATTGAAGGGGTTTTAATATTAGCCCCTGTTGGCAATATATATATATATATATATATATATATATATATTAGACTCTGCTGCCAATATGAATATAAATACTAGACCCTGCTGCCAATAAATATTAATATTAGCCCCTGCTGCCGATATATATATAAATATTAGCCCCTGCTGCTGATATATATATAAATATAAGCCCCTGCTGTCAATATATATATAAATATTAGACCATGTTGCCAATATATTTTATAGTGAAAATATTGGACCCTACCCAAGCATTTCCTTTGGCCCCGCTCAATGCTCCATTTCATGCAATCACTCCCTCCGCTACCACACCAAAAAAATGTATTTGCCACACTGACTGCAGATCAGGGGAAGACAGTGAGTGTCAGTGCAGTCTTACCTTCTTCTGACTGCACCGTGACATTGAGAGGTCCTCTCCCCTGTAATCATCCCCAGAGTCCCTTTGTCCCCTCATTCCCTAAACCATACCGTTCTTTAACTTACACCCTGTAGTTCAGGTATAGATCAAATAAGCAGCACATGGAAACAGCACATGCAACTGAATATAAAAAAAAACCTTGTATTTGCAGGTATACATAAATAATGTATGGAAACATAGCATTGCAGGTACAAACCAACAGAACACACAAACCCAGCATTGCAGGCATAGATCAACTAGAAATCACATGTAAACTCAGCACTGAAGGTATAGATCAAATAAACAACACATGGAAACACCACTCCAGGTATTGATCAACTGAATAAGACATACAAATCCTATATTTGCAGGTAAACATAAATAATGTATGGAAACATAGCAGATACAGATCAACAGAATAACACAAAACCCAGCTTTGCAGCTATATATCAATTGGAAATTACATATAAACTCTACATTAAAGGTATAGATAAAATTACAGGCATAGATCGCAGGTCGCACACCCCAAAGCCAACCCTGGCGTCCACATTGCCCACATAGAACCTGACCAGCACCCAAATTACACATACATAGGACATGCCATCTTTGTCGCCAAACAGCCCAGCATGCGTCATCTTTGTCCCATAAACACGCTATCTGTGTCATCTTTGTCCCCAGTGCTTAAACACCCTGCTTATACCATCTTTGCTTTTTTGACAAATCAGTAATACACCTATGATAAACATAAACATTTTTACAGTCACTCACTAATTCACTTAGATTCACACAATCATTTATTCTTTCACACAAATTATTTACATATATTCATTAATGCATCCACACATTAATCCATTCATTCTCTCTCCCAGTCTGACTCTTTATCTCAATATTCTTGCCACCCTCCCTTCTCCCTATTTACCCCTTCTCCCTCCCTTCTCCCTATTTACCCCTTCTCCCTATTTATCCCCTCTCCCTCCCTTCTCCATATTTAGCCCCTCTCCCTCCCTATCTACCCTATCTACCCCCTCTCCCTCCCTATCTACCCCCTCTCCCTCCCTATCTACCCTGTCTACCTCTTCTCACTCCCTATCTACCCTATCTACCTCTTCTCACTCCCTATCTACCTCTTCTCACTCCCTATCTACCCCCTCCTCGCTTTCTACCCTCCCCCCTTGGAAGTTCACTTACCTTGTAGAAGTCCAGCGGTGGGATCGCTAGGCCTCTGTCTCCTTGTTCTGCCACGGTGTGCGCGGCTTCACTGTTGAGCGCCGGAATATGACGTCATATACCGGCGCTCAGCATGAAATGCCGGCACCTCGACCAAGGCAGAGGCCTCACGGAGAAGAGCGAGAGGCGCTGAACGGTTGCTGAAAACTTATTCCTCAGCGACCTTTCAGCGTCTCTTTCTCTCTCCTCCGCGTCTATTACAAATAGACAGTGTTTCAATTGGGGAGGCACATGGGGGGCACAGATATAGGGGGGGCTTAATGTGATAAATAGCTTACTAATCACAACGTGTTTAGTAAAACACATTATAAAAATAGTTTATAACGGTTTAAAATGTGGTAACATTGTCACCACCCAGTTCCAACAAAATATAAAAAAATTTAGTTTATTTTTCTCAGCAAGTCCAAAATGAACACTGTATATTATAAAAAAAAATCCTGGCTTTGAAAGAGTTAAAATACTAGCATTTGAAATACCATTTGATTATTGGAATTGAATTGGCCGGGTTCAAAGGTGTCTGAAATAGGACATGGGTGCAGATTGACCAGATAAACCATATATTTTTTAAAACAAAATATCTCAGTTTAGATTACATTACATTTATTTATAAAGCGACAGCAGATTCCACAGCGCTGTTACAGTCAGTAGAACAATTTAGAATCACACACAATAAAAACTGGTACAAAGGGGAAGAGGGCCCTGCTCTTGTGAGCTTGCAATCTAGTCAGTGGTTTAGGGGGAAGTGAGACAATAGGAGAGGACTGCTTGGATTGGGATGAGTTGATCTGGTTCCAATGATATGTTGAAGCTGTTGATTATTAAAATGGCTTGATTATGATGATGGTTGAGGGTACTGGGAAGAAATGCTGTATGTTTCTCGGAAGAGGTGGGTTTTCAGCGAGGTTTTGAAAGTTGCGCACCAGGTATTCTGATGGAATGAGGAAGGGAATTCCACAGGAGGTGTGGGTGAAATCCTGAATACGGGAGTGGGAAGAGGTAACAACAGTAGAAGATAGCCGCAGGTAGTGAGAGAAGGGAAGAGGACGGTTAGGGGTGTATTTTGATAGGAGGATAGAGATATAAGGGGGCGCAGAGTTGTTGAGGGCTCTATAGGTCAGGGGTCAGAAGTTTAAATTTGATTCTGAAGGGTATGGGGAACCAATGAAGTGATTGGCAGTGGATGAGTGGAGCAGTGGATGAGGAACGGCGGCAGAGAAAAAATAATCTAGCTGCAGTGTTGAGGATGGATTGAAGCGTTGAAAGGCGGGAGAGGGGGAGACTGGTTAGCAGGGAGTTGCAATAATCCAGACGGGATATCACAAGGGAGTGGATTAGTAATTTGGTTCTTTCTTGTGTGAAGAATGAGGGGGTTTGGGAGATGTTTTTCAGGTGAAGGCAGGATTTGGTGGGGGACTGGATGTGAGGGGTGAAGGAGATAGCAGAGTCAAGGGTGACACCAAGGCAGGGAACCTGGTCTGTTGGTTGGATAGTGGAGTTGTCAACAGTAATAGAGATATTTGACCGGTTTATTTGAACAGTGAGAGATGGAATAACAACAAAAAAATCCAGAATAACGCATTTCAAATAAATTATAAATTGATTTGACCCCTTTGCAAAACATGACTTAGTACTTGGTGGCAAAACCCTTGTTGGCAATCACAGAGGTCCGACGTTTCTTGTAGTTTCTGCCTCGCTCCTGCGTCGTGCCCTGCCATTGTGCTTCCAGTTTCCCGCAAACTTGGTCACCGAGAACTAGTTATTACAAGTCTGTTTCCTGCCTGTACTAAGCTTGTCACCCCAAGTTTATATCCTATTCGTACCCAGAACACCTATAGATGGCGCCCAAGAGGAAAAACTAGAGCTACAGTGGAGAGCAGCCCTGAACTGGATCCATCCTCAGTCTGTATAAGGCCATGCTCCGAGCCTGTTCTCAACGAGACTCCTGCTTGATCCGGCACCCAATGCCCTTATAGTGTGTGTGTGAGCATGGATGTGTACTTGTGTGTGTGTGTGTGTGTGTGTGTGTGTGTGTGAACATGGATGTGTACTTGTACTGGTGTGTGTGTGAGCATGGATGTGTACATGTGTGTGTGAGCATGGATGTGTAAGTGGGGTGAGATGAAGTGTGTGTTAGTGAGTATGAGTAAGTATGTGTAATTTGTGTGTTTACATATGTTGTATGTTGGAAAGGGGCAAAGAAGGCACAGACCAGTTGTGTGGGGACAATGATGGCACAGACTAGCTGTTGAAGTAGGGGGCATGGGGGGGTTCTTACCAGGGCCCTATGGTTTCTAGTTACGCCCCTGCATTTGATCTATACCCACAATGCAGGGTTTGCACGTGCATTTCAGTTCATCTCTGTTTCCATGTGGTTCTCCTTGAGCTATAACCAGAATGCAGGGCCCTCCTCACCTGTTGTCTCCGTAACTCAAATTGTTATGTTACATACTACTTGTTATGTCCTGTCGACCCATTGTACAGCGCTACGGAATTTGATGGTGCTGTAAAAAACAATACATAATAATAATAATAATAAGATTTTGTGTGTGATGCCACATTTCACACATTTGGTATTACAAAGTTGACTATTTCCATCTGCTGACCATTGTCTGTATTGCAATACGTTGTTGCAAAACCAGATTGAATTGTACAGCTATAGAAAACTGTATCTGTATAGATTATTATAGGCTTATTACTGGAACACAACATAGGTGCCATGAATATAAGTACACCACAAATCCCACCAAATTCATTGTTAAACCGGTTGTCAGAACTTAAAGTTTGTAAAAATGTTGTTCAGATATGCTGGTGTGTATGCAGTGTATATAACACCAACACATGACATACTACACTGTATCATGATTTATTCAACAAAAATAAATATCTAGCATTCAAAGAAGGTGTACTTTCTTTTTTCCACAACTATATATATCAGGCATGTCCAAAGTCCAGCCCAAGGGCCAATTGCGGCCCGCGTTCCGGACTGAGGCTCCACAGATAAGTTGCCCAAATATAGATCTGTTTTTTTGATATTAAAGGCCGAGTGATTTAACACCTGTTTAAGTTTGTCATCCAAGTCCCAAAATGAAAAGTATGCCGTTTTCAATAAACTTTACATAAAATAGTTAATTTGCATTTAATTTTAAGGGTTCAAAGAATGTCAGGCAAAATGGTCGGCCCTCGCACATGTTCACTTCATCAAATCTGGCACTCTTCGAAAAAGTTTGGACATGCCTGATATATACACACTGATCAGCCATATCATTATGACCATCTGCCTAATATTGTGTAGGTCCCCCTTTTGCTGCCAAAAGAGCCCTGACCCGTGGACTCCACTAGACCTCTGAATGTGTGCTGTGGTATCTGGCACCAAGACGACATTAGCAGCAGATCCTTTAGGTCCTGTAAGTTACAAGGTGGGGCCTCCATGGATGCATCCTGGTGCCATTTGTTCTCCCGGTAAGCAACGCATACTCCCCCAGCCATCCTGCAGACCAGAAACACCCCATAAGAGCTGCAGTTTTAGAGATGCTGTGACCCAGTTGTCTGGCCATCACAAGCTGGCCCTTGTCAAAATTGCTCAGATCCTTATCCTTGCCCGTTTTTTCCTGCTTCTAACACATCAACTTTGAGGACTAAAGAACTGGCCAGGACAACAGGTCAGAACTTCTGCCTCTGGATTAGTTTGCTAGGGACAATACTCAGCAGGGCTGTATGCAAACTTCTCCCTTTTTCTGTGTGTAGGGTTTCCAGCTTATTCCTCTGTCTGAGGTATCCACTGCATCTGGAATTCCAGCACTAGCCGAGTACCTTCCCTGGCTTTGAACCATATGTGCTACACTGCTGCATCTTAAGAGCTAGCTAGTAGTAACTCCACTCACCCACTACCTCCTCTCCAGCAAAGTGCTCACGAGCAGGCTCAGCTAACTTTTTGTAACTTTGGATAGCCCCCTTTTCCTCCCCCTGGCGTATATCAACTCCTGAACTTAATTTATACTCCTGAACTTTATAATTTATGCCTTTATTGGTGTAGCATTTCTGCGAATCTATGTGTAAATTCAGCTTATTCCTGATCCGGTCTGTTTTTTAACTTTGGATGGATTTCAATTTAATGTGGCAAACTTCTGCCTTTGTTTTGACCCTGCTTTCTGTTGACTTTGCCTTTGATTTGTACTTCTCCACTTCTTATCATGTATCGACACCTGTCTACCTATTTCTGCACCGGGAGGTCCATTCATCCTAGGTACCTTACAGGTTCAAGTCAGGGGGACTGGGTTGGCCATTGTAGGAACTTGACTCCGTGTGTCAGTAAACCAGTTCTGTGTTGATTTTGATGTATGTTTTGGATCATTGTCCTGCTGGAAGATCCAATCATGGATGTTGATGATAACCCCAAATAATAGCCCCAAAACAATAAAGACCCACCACCATATTTAACCATGAGCATGAAGCACTTTTCTATATGGCTACCTATCTGTGTGCGCCAAAGCCACCTCTGGTGTTTATTGCCAAAAAGCTCTATTTTCATCTGACTATAGAACCCAATACATTTTGAAGTTCCAGTATTATTTGACCAACAGAAGATGCTTGAGTTTTTTTTTGGATGAGAGTAGAGGCTTTTTTCTTGAAACCCTGTCAAACAACTTGTGGTGATTTAGGTGATGTCCGATTGTAGTTTTGGAGACTTTCTGACTCCAAGATGCAACTAACTTATGCAATTCTCAAGCTGTGATCCTTGGAGATTTTTTGTCCACTGAAACCATACTCTTCACAGTGTGTTGAGACAAAATAGAAACACTTTTAGGTTGATTCATAACATTTCTTATTTTATATAAGTCATTTCTCAAGTTTTGTCGCACATCGCATTGCTTGGTCTTACCCATTGTGATGAATGGCTAAAGGAATTAGGCCTATTCGTTACTTAACATTTATACATTAATACCCCTGTGAAATAGGAAGTCATGATTGAACAATTTCCTATTCCAAGTTACACACTAGAAAATTTTAAATATCAAAATGGGAATATACTTTAAAAATATTTTTCTTATATGAATTCTCGGGATGCCAAAAATTGCAACATACACACGTATAAATATATATAAACTTCATTCAGAACTGCCTTCAGGCAGGGCCAAACAGGGCTTTCTATTCCAATGTTCTGCTTCTTTCTGGCATACCTAGGCCACATACATGACGTATTAAGTACAAACTCCAGTGAGTGTCTGGCCTCTTAAGAAACCCCTATGGACGTACCGGGACGTCCAAAAAACCCCTCTTAAGAAACCCCTATGGACGTACCGGTACATCCAGCCCTTCTTGCAGCGTCAGGGACACATCCCTGCTGCTGCACGGGAGATCAGGCTGTCGTTTGACTCCCCACTTCGCCGGCTTTCTGCTGTCCAACCTGATGTAACAGCTTCTGTCATGAAAGCCGGAAAGCTGTTACATTTAAAACTGCCCGATCCCTGCAGGGGATATCCTGTCCTCCGATGAGGCACAGATGCTGCGTTTCTCACCCCCCCTCCCACCCTGAAACAGAAAAAAAAAAACGGTTAGTCATTTCAAAAATAATATTAAAAAATCATTAAAATAATAATATAAATAATAAAAAAATAATAATGTGAGCTAAGTGATGTCAATGTGACATCACTGGCATGTTCAGGAGGTCCCTAAGAGGACCTATAACCATTTTTGTGTAAAAGAAAATCTATATAAATTAGGTATTTCTGAAATCAGGACACCTGAATTGATAAACTTGGAGGGTATTTTCCATCACTTTACCTAATTTTGTGTAGATTCAGAGGGAAAATTAAAAAAAAATTTCGATAGTTTTTACTAAATTTCTCATTCTAAAAAATCATCCAACTATGGTATCAAAAGAAAGCTCTATCTCTCCTTGAAAAAACAATATATAGTTTACATGGGTACACTATTCACAGGAAAGGAGAATAATCGCTAAACCGACATACCGCAAAAATTGCAAAATTGCTCTGGGACTTGAGGTACCAAAACCCCTGGGATTGAAGGGGTTAAATCAGTGAGATTTCTTGTCAGCTCACAAATTAAACACATTATACTGGCCCACCTCACCCTTTAGAAGGTGGGCCTTAATGACATTTATTGAAGTTGAAACATGAACTTTCAGGCAAACCCCCTCTTTACTGACTAAACCTCAAGGTGCTATAAGTCAAAACCATTGCAAAAGCTTTATTGTTTTATTTGTTCTTTTCAGTAAATAAAAAAAATGTTGACAAGTTATGACATAAAACTACAGTGTAAAAAGTATCATGTCATGTATTTGGGATTCTGCATCACATCTTCTGTCTTGAACTTTCAATCATACTGATTTTGTAATTCTTACGTGACAAATGTGTTTTTTTTGTTGTTTTAGTGATCATTTCATTTAAAACCAAACTTAGCATTCTGTTCTATGTACTCTGGGTGTGACAGGAATGGTGACAACTACTGAATATAGGACTTTTAAAAAAGTATTTTGTGGTTGCTGCAAAATTTTCTTGAAACCTTTCGCAAGTAATAGTTCCTGGAGGTATGCCATTAAAGGCATCCTCGCATACACCAGGGTGTCTGTAATTTGCTTACGTCACATAATGGCCCAAGGAGCGAAAAGCATTTTTTCTCTGAATTTAGAACAAAGGAGCAAAAGCTGACCCTTTGTGTCTATATGTCAAAACATTTTTCAGATGTTTTGAGAGCATAGGAAGGGTGTAGTTAAGCCACTGTAACCGCATACTGAAAAATACTGAAAAAGTAATGTGCAATCTTGTACAGACTGGACACGCACGCATGTTTAAATAAAAAAATGTTTGCCTGACATATGAGAATGATGCAAAGGTTGTGGGTTTAAAATGTCATTTGTTAACATCAAATAGTTTAGCATAATCCCACAATATATACCAACTGACATAAGCAAAGGTTGATACAATTTTAGCAATATTGCATTACATATTGATATGTATACAATTCAATGGCAAGTGTCCCAGAGATTATACATTTGGTACACATGGTTCAATGCAAAAAGTTAAAAATAAATACAATATCCAGTCTAAATGGGATTTACATACCACTGTGTAACTTCTGAGATAGCAGGCAACCCAAGCAAGCTGTCTGGAGAGATGGGCTGAGGTAAAATATTTTATAGGCTAACTCTCAGATATATACTGGTTTTATTATAGGACCAGCTGGTGGACATATCTGTCTAATACCACATCTACATTGTGTTTCTGTCATACATCCACTCAAAAATGTCTCTTCTCTTTTGTTTCTAGAGGTGTTCATAGCATAAAATGAAGCATGGTTATGCAATTGTACAGATCTCTGGTGGTACCTCACAAAGTGTATTTTATGTGGTAATGTAGACCTTGTCCGTAAAAAATATAGATATTCTGGAAATAGCTAAAAGGTGAATCTCTAAAATGGTGCATGAATAAAAATTATGAGAAAAGACCAAAAATCAACTTGCATTGTTCTGAAAGTGTAAACAGGGTATATGACTGTGTCCAAGAGGGGCGTTTTGTTGTATTACAGCAGGCAAATTAAATGGACAGAATGACTGTCAACCACATTATTTTTTGTGTGTAAATGATAAATTTCAGCTTCATTCTCTATGGCATTGGGTGCTGACATCATAAATATTAAAAACGATCAGTATACTATTCTGTGAACAAATAGAGAAGAAAGCGGGTATGCATTTTTCCAGCAAGATCATACTGTAGTGGACTTTGTCAAACACACATTTATGTATGATATGTATATTAAGGATGACAAACTCCCATCAATGTCAGCAGAAACACAATTTGTAATGTCAAATTATTCCTTAAAAACCACTAAGTGGCTCAGTTGGACTTTAGGAATGGTGGATAATGTGTCTTTTATTTTTTCTTACAAAAGGGTAAACAATTTAAAAAAAGACTTGAAGACAAGCATGTTAAAGATTTCATTTAGAGAAGGAAACTATACATTTGAAAAGCATGTGAATCTCTGACATTACAATTAAAATATCGCAAATATCATCTATTGAGCACTAGCCAAACAAGTTAGACAAAAGTATCTGTATAAATAATAACTTTCTAACGAGGTGATTCAAATACGTTAGTTATATAAAAGAATATCATAAGCAAACCAAAACGGACTCAGCTTAAAAATATAGTTTGCCTGTGATGAAGCCTGCTCCAATACAAGCATCTTAAGAATACCGTATTGGCTCGATAATAGGCTGCACCCGATTATAGGCTGCACCCTAAAAGTTTGGGGCTATTTTAAAGAAAAATTTATTTTTAATGAAAAAATACACATTAGTGAAATTGTAAAACAATATTTCACTTAATGAACAGGAATACATATATTTTAACATCTTTGGTATTTGTTATGCAGTTAGGCAGCATAAGTTATATACAAACAGAAATGTTGAAAACCAATAGCCATTTTAATCCCCCCCCCCTTAATTCATAATGTACCTTACTTATAGATATTCCCCTCTGCCCCCCAGATATGCTTTATGCCCCCTGATATGCCACTGTACACCCTAGAAATGACATACCCCCCGACTAACCAATACACCACCAGACTCCCTGGTGTCTAGCAGGGCCAGCCTTTGGACATCTGCGCAATGCTCGTGGACAACCTCCGCTGCCGGCACCTCCACCGGGGCTTCTATGGTAGAGCACCGGAAGGTTATGTAATGCCGGTGCTCCACCATAGAAGCCCCTGGCTGCTGGAGAGGAGGATCCAGCGCTGTGGGGGGACCTGGTTCTTAACCTTGCTGCTTGCCCGCAGCAGGGCTAAATGAAAAAGGGAAAAAATAAACACCAGCCCGGCGCCCGGGGCGTCATGCAATACGAATTGTGCAACCCCCACTTTAAAGACTTTAAGTGGGGGAAAAAACTGTATTTAACATAACGGCCAGTATTTTAACAAGTTCCAAGTAAAAAGGGGGCCACCATTACTGGGAACTCTCCGAGTTTGGCCTGGAGAAACACCCGAATCCTTCAGGCCCACATCAGTGGGAAGACTTGGCGCCGTCCGGCAAGGGTAGGCTCCGGGAAGCCAGAGCCCACATGTTCTCAGGTATGATTACCACAGTTATTCAAGTAACAGATGGAGGGTCAAAGGAACCATAACTAAATATGTAGCTATATGCTATGCATGGATTACTGTGATTAAAGTGCATCTAAAGACATGTATCCAAATCCCTGGCATAACAACAGGTCGACACCTGGGACCCCTTGTTACTTTCTCCTCATACCCATCCAAAACTGTTTAGAAAGTGAGGTGCGGTCCAGGTCGGAAGTGTCCTTTCGTAAAACAATTTTGAACTGGCATGGGGAGACAGGAATGTATCGAAGTCACATTACATCATATGACCCCGCAGTGAAACCGAGGCTGCTGCACAGTATGGGACCGGTGAGAGGTAAGCAGGGGCAGGAGAGAGGTGGAATGTATGTATATGTGTTTGTATGTTTGTGAGTATCAATGTTTAATTCTGTGTGTGAGCTTTAATGTGTAAGTATTTGTGTGTGAGCAAATATGTGTAAGTGGGGTGAAATTATATGTGTTAGAATTAATGTGTATGTGTGTTAGTAAGTATGAGTAGGTGCGTGTAATTTGTGTAAGTGTGTTTACATATGTGTGCCAGAGTGTATGTTTGGAGGGAAGGGGCAAAGAAGGCAGAGACCAGCTGTTGAAGTTGGAGGCCCCCAGCGCTTTCTGTTACGCGGCTTCTAGTTACACACCTGATCCAAATGTGTAAGTTGGCACATGGTACCTGTGATCATGATTAAAAAACAATAAGCCAGACCTTCTGCAAACACCCAACTTACAAAGCAGTTGGCTATTGACAGGTACAAACCACCTGTGACCTTACTTAATAAAGAGAAACGGGTGTGAACTGATATTTCATGGTTAGTGGAGATAAAAGACCAAAGAATGTTACAAAACAAATAAACTGGGTTCAACTTTTTTAATTGAAAAGACTGAACTTTCTTTTTTTGCGTAATACGTCTGCTTGCAGTAATACTTGTATTGTCTCAAAAACCCACCCTCCACGTCTGTGATTGGCCCATGTCTCTAATACATTATACCCAGAAAAGTTTAATTTCAAGATCATGAAAGAAAGCTACTGGCGAAAGCAGGGGTTTGGGAGCAAGTAACAGGTAGTACTTAAAACATGAAGAACATCTCATTCAATCCCATTGCAGCCGATAATTATATCTAAAATTTTTATTTCCTAGGTTTCTTGTAAATCAGATCCAAAGATGAAGACATTCTTCTGTGTTTCTATCCTGGCCTTATGCTTAGGAACAGCCAACTCACAAAGTAAGTATGCAAATACGGGCTGTAACAGATTTGAAGGAGCAAATTAGGAAGAATTAGCACTGAAATGTTAGGCATTGTATTTTAGACCCTAAAAATAATTTATTGTATATTTGTAAGAGCAGACATGCATATACATGCATTAAATATATAAATTGATATTTTTATTTATTCCTTATAAGCCATATAGATTTGTGATAGGAGCCAGAAATGAAGAATAAGGTTATGTACAGCTGTGTTTCGAGATCATTCAAATTATGAAGAAGAAAGCATATCATTGATGAACCACAATTTTGTAAAGGATGTACATACTGTTATACATTGCGTATAAGCTAATATAGTTTACAAAGGCTCATTCTTTCAAGTAGTGTATTATATTGATTAACTCTCTCAGCCATCTTTATAATTGAAAAACTGAAAATTATATTATATTTATATGTATCTATACATACATATTGTGTGTGTGTATATATATATATATATATATATATATATAGTAATCATATGCTTGTTTTGTAAAACTTTTGTAAATCACGCACAAAAAGTTTACATAGGGGGTCCAACATGTAAAGTTTTTCACACGGGGCAATCCAGGTCTTTAGAGCAAGTTGTTAATATAGGTGTTTGTTGTGTTCAGCTTATAACTCTTAATAATGTGCTGCATTTCATAGACCTGCAGTATGGAGTTTATTCACTATACTATGATTTGTATGTGAATCAAGCAAAGATTAAATAACTTAACTAACTGATTTACAGCTACTCAGTAGCTCAGTAGTCAGTTCCCAAATGTTTCATTTTGCAGATCAGAACATTATATTCACATGCAAAATTAAATGACAAGTAAGGTCACTGGTATAATTGTATGTGTCACTAAAACAAAACACTCCTTACCTTTAAACCAAATACCCACAAAATAATTCAACCAATTACAAAGAAGTAGTTTTAATAAATAAATTTAGTTATGGTCAATGTCATCAAGATGAGAGTTTCCTTTTAAGTATGCATTATGAAGGACCATCTTCAATGCGTTGCTCCTACTCGATAAACAGAGTTGTCCTTATCACATCATGGAGAAATTTAGTAGATGGTCAATCATAATACACAGTTAAGATGATGATGTGAAATGTTTTATCCCACTTGAAAAGTTCAGTAGCAAAGTTCATAAACCTGCTATTACGCAGCTAATTTTGTTTTTCTCCTTATTTTACAGCGTTCCTGTCATGTGAGTACTATATTAATTATTGTTGTTAATGATGCACAATATAAAAGGGATAGGGGCAGTCACCTCTTACCACATATGAGTACTCATTACATCTGTGACACTCTTTGCGTCCCCTGTCACTAAAATATTATTATAAATGTGGATTGCTACATAAAACAATTAGTAACCAATAAGTAAAACAATTAGTAATCATTTATAAGAATTACTGTGTTCGGATTTTATGCTTGGTCGATAAAAAAGGTTCGAACATTACAGTTATTTTGGAAGGAACAATCATAGTTTCCACCCTAAGGCTGGATTTCTACGGCCAGGAAACGATACCCTGTCAATGTAAATGCTAATATTTGCAAAATAAAAGTGTGCTTCATATAGCAAAATTTCCCACAACACTGTTTCTATAAGGGACATTTTTGTAATATACAGTAACCTGCCATTTAATATTTGTCTATGTACTACATATGCTTCTTTTTTCCTTATCTTCCCTTACAAAAAAATACTGCAGTTTTTCTGAAGTAATACTGCAGTTTTTTGGACATGAAAAAACTGCAATACTGCACTTTTACTGCAGTATTACTGCACATTTACTGCATTTGTACTTCACTGTACTGCAGTTTTACTGCACATTTACTGCACTTTTTTTTATATTGCAAACCTACAGTTGTACTTCAATGTACTGCAGCTTTATTGCATTAATTTTTTACTGCAGTACAGTGAAGTACAAATGCAGTAAAATTGCAGTAAATGTGCAGTAATATTGCAGTAAAAGTGCAGTATTGCAGTTTTTTCATATCCAAAAAACTGCAGTATTATTTAAGAAAAACTGCAGTATTTTTTTCGTAAGGGTTGTTTCTCCGTTTGAGCACACACTTCCTTATACAATTGCTCTTTTCCCTCCTCCTGCTCCCTACTGCTTGACATGTGCAATTTCAATATGGTCATTAAACTATATAAAACAAAAACCCTTAGGCATGGCAATAAAAGGCTAAAGTGTTTGTGACAACATGCATGAACTTGCTAACTGATGATACCTTGATGATTAAATGAGGTCAGTGAGACACAGACATAGGCATAGGCATAGCAATAAGATGCCCAGCACAGTAGACCGCTGCTTGACATTCACCAGGGACCCAGCCCACATTGACTTCTGCATTTAGCTAGTGTTAGCCACAGACAGCAAAAATCCACACTGAAGCCAGACATCAGGGACCCCCCTTTAGTGCTGATCTAAACTTGAAAAAAAACAACAAAATAGGCAACAAAAATGGGGTGAAGGGAGGGATATAAATCCTTTTTGGCATAAAGGCAGTAAAATCCAACCCTTTATAGCCATCCTTGATCCCTGTTCACAAGCCCCTCCTCTTCCTATATTCCTTCAGCCATAAGTTTACAGAGCCGTTTACACTAATATAGAATGCTGAACTTGCTGACACGTCTAGAAGCAATGATTAATCTAAAATATTTCTATCGAGACCCTCCTGGAATCTTTGATGATACCCCTGTGCAGGCTGATCACCAGTACTGTGCTCCTAATGCTTAAAAGAATAGAACAAAAATACTATCATCGGACCCCTAAAGGATAATAATAATAATAATAAAAAATTTAAAAAGATGAAAAAATGCAAAACTAGATGGCCAAACATCATACCCCTCCCATAAATGAAAAAACCCTTCCCTCTAACCCCCAATCAAAAAATAACAAAAGTATGTTAGTATGTAAGCAAACTTGTGGAACTACACTTTACATAATGAAAATCAAACCCTAGTGAGCTTTCGTTCCACGAATAGCCTGCTTGCACAAAGGATATTTAAATCTCATTTGCAGAAAGTTACCTCACCGAAGTCTGCATTATGAAACCCCTTCTTGCATGCTTCCACTGGCTCCCTATTACCTTTAAAATTAAAGTTAAAATCCTGGTACTAACATATAAGGTCCTTCATAACACTGCTCCTCCATACACCTCTGCACTTATAAACAAATACTCCCCTACTTAATCTGTACATTCTTCCCATGGGCTAAGGCTCTTCTCCTCACTTATCGCCTCTTCCCGGAACCTATCTCTGGAACCTACTTCTACCGAACCTCCAGCTTTCACCCTCCCTCCCAACATTTAAAAAACATCTAAAAACCCACTTCTTCAGAGAAGCATACCATCTTAGCTGCTAGAAGTTCCCTATCACTGATACAACCCCACACTATCTCTCACCTTTTTCTGTGTCATACCTCTTGAATATATGTATTCTAAGAAGTGCTGCGTAAATTGGTGACGCTATATAAATAAAAGATAATAATTAGCACCCCACCTTTTTCAGATATATCTCAAAGTTGTTTGTTTTTTTCTTTTACACAGATGCAAAGTCATGCTCTGATTGCCATGCAACAGCTGGTGTATGCAGCTCAAAAGGAGACTTTGTGACATGCAGCTGCACCTCTGGATATATTGGGAATGGTGTGAACTGCACTGCAATTTCCTCCTGCAGTACAGAGAGCTGCTGCCCTGCAGGATATTATTGGGATAACAGAGTAGGGTATAAAGTATGCACGGATATCAACGAATGTGCTAATAGCACCTTGAACAAATGTATCCCTTCATCCACCTGTACAAACAGGAATGGCATCCACTTGTGTAGTACTAGCCGGTCCATTGCCTGCACTTCTAGTGTTTGTCCCTTTGACCAGGATTGCCTTAATGTTGGAGGAACTGTTCAGTGTGCAGATCCTTGTTCCAACTACCAGACACTGAATGGAACAACTAGATTATCCACAGTTGACTCTACCGGCGTATTCGCCACAGACCGATACAACTTTGGTTGGTTCCGTTACACTGGAAGTGCCGGTTTAAGAATGCAGGAAGGATGTGTTGGCACACTGAAATGTGGGTCCCTTGAACCTCTCTCTCTGAATGGAGGCCATCCAGCTGTTGGAGAAGGAGTGAAGATGGTTCCTCTCACAATCAACTCATTAACAGGTTGTGTGACTGGTGCAAGTATTCCTGTGAAAGCTTGTCCTGGGAATTTCTTTATCTACAAGTTTACAGGGTCCGTGAGGATTGATGTCTTTTGCACAGGTATGTTCGAATTCAGTGTCATTTGGGAGCCTATTAGAGGAAATGTTTGCAATTATTCTGATGTATCATGTATTATAAACACATGATACACATGAGCTGTTGTATTGTCTGGGTAAAATGAGAAGTTTATTGAAACTGGTCATAACTAATCATAATTATACTAGCAAACATCCAGCACAGGCAGAATAATTGGGGCTTCACGCCAGTGAACCCTAACATAGCGTATTGGCTCGAGGTTGTCTACGTGCATCGTGCAGACGTCCACAGCTGCCGGAGAGGAGGATCCAGGTCCCCTGCAGTGCTGCGAGGGATCTGGATCCTAATCCTGCTGCTTGCCTGCAGCAGGGCTAAATGAAAAAGAAAAAACACCTGCCCAGCGCCCGGAACTGCATGTCCCAGAATTGTGCATCCCTGTGCTATACCCCACTTATAGGCTGCACCCCCACTTTAAAGACTTAAAGTGGGGGAAAAAAGTGCAGGCCTATATTCGGGCAAATATGGTATATGCACAAGAGTACTTTTTACATGAATTTGTGACCTCTGGTAGTTATTTGTGTACAATAATGTATTTATAAGAAGAATATTGTATTTTATTTCCACAATTTAACTGATAAACATACAGTATTTTCCACTTTCTCTATAGACTGTATTATAACATTCATGGAAGTAAAACCCTGGTATAGACTCATACGCACAAAACATTTTAAGATAATAGAAAAGAGGGACATCAGGGAGGGAAAGAGGGATAGGAGGATTTTGGGCCAAAATGAGAATCTATCCCTCCTACAGAAGGAGACTGGGTTGTGTAAATGGCAGATTGCCAATCCCGATTGGGACGTATGTTGTTATGGGCCTTTGGCATGCAAATTTGTTCATGTCAGAAGGGTACAACACGCAAAAGCCAGATTTTCCAACAGAAGAAGAAATACAGAATACTTTAAAATCATACATTTTTGGACTATAGCTTGCACATTTTGCATGGTGAATATGAACGTATCTTTTCCTTTTCAACATGTTTTGGTACCCCACCCCCTTTTTAAATGTTGCTTTATGTATCATGTAACAGCTTAATTTACTTTATAGAAACAAATCTCCAAAAGTCCTGAAACCTTTTAGCCAGGCTTTCTTTATAGTAGAGCCTGAGACAAAGAATGTATTTATTATATTTAGTACATTAGTTTATCTGTTTTTAAGTGTGCATCTATTGATTATTAACAATGCTTGAATCACAAATGCATTATTTTGCTAATGTATCACATAAATTAATTGCTATGTTTCTCTTTCAGATCCCTTATTTACAGAAACATCTGTGATTCCCACCATTTCCCCAATGACAACCACACCCACCACCACATCAACAACTAGTACTACTCCAACAACCACTACCACCACCCCAACTACTACTACTCCAACAACCACTACTACCACCCCAACTACTACTACTCCAACAACCACTACTATCACCCCAACAACTACCACTACCACCCCAACAACTACTACTACCACTACCACCCCAACAACTACTACTACCACTCCAACAACTACTACTACCACGACCACCCCAACTACTACTACCACTACCACCCCAACTACTACCACTACCACCCCTACAACTACTACTACCACCCCAACTACTACTACCCCGACTACTACCACCACCACCACCACAACAACAACTACTACCTCAGCTACTACCACCCCAAATACTACTACCCCGGATACTCCAACCACTACACCAACTAAACCACAGCCTGAGCAAAATATTACAGTAACAACTTTGAGAAGCAGCAGTATAGTGAGTGTAACAACATCAACCGAGAAAATGGACAGCTTTGAGGTGACAAATCTGGAAATCAATAAGACTACTAATGTTTACATTGAGGTGCAGGTAATTACTCCCAGCACCATCATAACTAAAACCAACAACTCTGTCTCACTTTCCTCCATTTTAATCATGGTTGAGGATGGTGAGATAATCACATTTACAGAGAATCCACTTCCTCAGCATTCAGGCAATGAAACCGTGGTGGCCAACTTGCAGCGCTTCCAGCCTGAACTTTATAACAGCAAACCTGTAGAAACTAAAACCATCACTGAGACATTCACAACCCCCTCAAATGGCTCTACCAGCACGACCACAAAAACTACCACTACAACAGAAGAGATCATTGTGATAAGACCTGCTACACTGAGAAGACCATCCTCCAGCCCAATCCCCTAGTTGACTGCTTGAAATAAATAAAACCTGGGGCAATATATATATTAACCTCTAGACAGTCTGTTGGTATCACATCAGCTTTTGCTTACATGGGTCATCAACAACTACGCTTTTGTTATTTTTTTATACCCTTTGTGATAGATCACTACTTAGTTCAAATTCTTCCTTTCTAACTTATTCATTAGTGGGTGGTTGTCAATTTTGGTTTGGGAGTGATTTATAAGCTATACATCTTCTGCTAGGTATGCTACAGTTTTTGTTGCTGTCCTGTTATTATATGAATATGTGCTGAAATCTAATAAAAATAGCATGCAAATCAATTTCACGGAATGTCTGCTTTATTATCAAAATAAATGACACTACAAGTTACAAATCTTTAATAGGTGGTATGTTTACTAAATAAATATCACATCTTTAATGTTTTAATTTTCTCAGCACAAAGTACTTGCCAAGAATTTACTAGTATTGTTCATATAGTAACGTTGTTCATAGTAATGTTCATGTGGAGCATTTTATGGGATAGGTTATTTGCATCCAGAAATATTGAAATATACATAATGTAACAGGCTTTGTCTCAGTGTAATATTAAGACTAATTAGGATGTTAATGTTAAAGAAAACAGATTATTTCCAGCTATATCCAAAAACATGTTAAAAAAACAATCAGACGGGATTGGTTTTAATATGAATGGGATTATGAATGTCTTTTGTTGCCATTAATGCATCCAGCTCTTAACATTGTGTAATAGTCCTCACTCTAAAATATCTCTTCCACAGTTTAAACTTAATAGCTGTTATTTTGGATCCACTGGGATGAAAGTGTTCCTTGGGAAGGCTGTACAAGGACCTGAAATATATTTATATTACCACTACAACACACAAAAGCAGCAGCATAACTACTTGTGGAATATGAACCCAAGCTTCACCCAACTGTCTCTCAACTCTAGCTTTTACCTGGAGGCTTTAAAACTCATAGCTGATTTCCAGATTATTTAACCCTTTTAGTGCCAACTATGAATGTGACATGCCGTTGGCAAAGTGGACCACAGGACACAATCACTTATCTTATACATGGGCCGCTTTCTGTAATGTTGTTGAGCTGCTAATCACCTCATGGAATAAAACATAGAACTTGACATCATATAAAAACTTTTTAGCCCATCTAGTTGGCCCATTCTCACAGATGTAAAGACTCAAGTCCTTGGTCTCATCTGAGATTCAGTATAGATTTGTGCCTGTCCCATGCATGTTTACATTCATTTACTGTTTTACCTTCTACCTCTTCTGCTGGAAGTCTGTTCCATTTATCTACCACCCCGTTTGAGTACCAAAAGGCAAATAAGTACTGGACATTTCCTTTGTAGTGATTTGCTATGTTTATATAGTTGAGTAAAGGAGAGTTTTTTTCTGTAATTTGTTCCTATATATTTATGGTGTTTGTACGTGATACATTTGGTAGAGAAGTATTAAGTGAAAACTTCTGATCCAGGTGGAATTAGTGATCCAATCCACTATATGACTTTAAAATAACACTAAGTTATAATGTACAATGCCAAGGCTAGGGTGGTCACATTTTATTTCTGCCATTCAGGGTCACACTATGAAGCTTTCAGGCACGTACCTCACGGCAACAGCATGCTTCTGATGCCAACCTCCGACGGGGGTGGTGAAGGAAAGCGGATCGTCCTGAGCGCCCCTCCTGGTGTCCTCTTGGGGAGCGGGGTTCCTGGGGGTCGGGGTAGCAGGAACGCCGAGGAGGAGGCGGCGCTTCAGTATGCTGCTCCTACGCCCACTGTGGGGGGAGAGGCAGAGTGGCCGGGAAAGAGGAGATTCTTATATTAGGGGTGGTGCTTCCAGCACCAGCTCCCTCACTTAACGTTAGTAGGTGTTGTAAAGTGGGTGGATCTGCAGACGTGACGTATGATGTCACGTCTAAGATCCCTATAAAACCCCTGAACACCATCATGGCGGCACTCAGATATTCTGGGATGTTCTGTGCACTACAGTGTACTCTCAGTTCTGTGCTCCTGTTGTGATCTAGTTACCTTATTTCTACCTTCTCTGTTGCTGCCTGAACTTGACCTTGGATTGCTTACTGACGTTGCTTATTGAATCTCTGCCTGCAACTGACCTCAGCTGACCTAGTGTTATTGGACATTTCCAGTCACCCCTGCATATTGGGCTCCTCCTCCTTACGCACCTCAGGTACCCAACAGTGCCTGTCAGAAGCGCATGAGATCAAACAAACAGGTATATAATTATATATATGCGTTAGACATGCATTTTTTACTAAATATTATCTACTTATCTCTTTGAAGTAAAGACCGTGAGTGAAATATGATTTCAAGATAACAGCTGAACTTGCAGTTTCTTTAATATTAGCCCCTGCTGCTGATATATATTAATATGGAACCCTGCTGCCAATATATATGTAAATATTAGACCCTGCTTCCGATATATATATATATATATATATATACCGTATTTCCTCGATTATAAGACGCGTTTTTTTCCAGAGCAAATGCTCTGAAAAATACCCCTCGTCTTATAATCGAGGTCGTCTTCTAATCAGACCTCCAAAAAAATTCTGCTGGGGCCATGCTGCTTACCGAGCTTTGGTCGCGAGCAGCGTCTCTGCTACTAGTAGCAGGAGAACAGGAAGCTAGCACAGTCCTCACATAACTCTACCTCCCCCCTCCTTCCTCTGGGGGCGGTGCCAGAGAAGTTGCTCGCACAGCCGGGCCCCTGCAGAAGTCTTCGAGTGAGAGATCTGCAGTTCAGGTAAGGGGGTGGGGGAGGGTTTTTGTGATTAATGTGTGAAGTATGTGTGATTAATGGAATGAATGAGTATTTAAATGTTTGTGAATGAGTGTGTGATAGCATGGATGTGTAAGGGGGGTGGTGGTGGTAGCATGGCATAGGGAGGTTGTAATCCCACTACTATCATCCCTAGGTTCCAGCATGTACTGTCTGCCTTGGCTTGATATGAGTGTGATTGCTGTTAGCAGTTATATATATATATATATATATATATACCTCCAGAAATACATTTTAACCCCCTATATGCCACTCAGCCCCATGATATGCCTTTTAACCCCCTATATGCCAGAGTGGCATATAGGGGTATAAGGCATATCATGGGGCAGAGGGGCATATAGGGGGTTAAAAGGCATATCATGGGACAGAGTGGCAAATAGGGGGGTATAAGGCATTTCTGAGGGCAGAGTGGCAAGCCTGGGGGCAGATGTGCATAACGGGGGGGGGGCAGGTTGGCAAATAAAAAGAAATAAAAAAAAATATATTTTTCTCAATCATAGCTTTTATTAAATATGAAAAAATAGTTTACAGGAATTAATATTTACTAGTAAAACTTTTCCTATAGGGTAGTATTCAGGCTTTTTGTTTTTCTCCTAAATTAATATTTTGATTTTGGGGGGTCGTCTTATAATCGAGCAAATACGGTATATAAATATTAGATCCTGCTGCCACTATATATATATATATATATGTGAATATTAGACCCTGCTGCTGATAGATATTTATATTAGACCCTGCTACTGTTCTGTCCCCACATGAAGGCGAATGAAGGTGTAACTGGTAGTGGCTGTGTGACTTTCCTACCTTCGTGTCCAAGCAGTGGAGCAGACAGGACCGGCAAAAGCTCAGGTTAGACGGATACACGTAGACACGGAGATTTGAATCAATGTGGGTTTATTTGACCCAAGTCAAACACAAACAATGATACTGAAACCTTGGTGTTGTCTGTTAATATCTTTCCTAAAGCTATCTGCTGGTCAAAAAACTGATGCCTTACGTGCCCGAGAGATGAATGTCCAGTCACACAGAAAGCAGATCCCTCACATCAGGGTTGCAGGAAGTGACATGGACCCAGGCTCCTGAAAACACGCCCAACTTTATTAACAAGAACAGAGGCGTGCAGCATACGAATTCTGGCCAGCAGGTGGCAGCAAAACAACAATACATATAAACAACATGGTGATGGAAGAAGTGACAATATGGTGGACATTAACCCCTTAAGGACCGGGCTCATTTTTCGTTTTGTACCCTGTGGGACCGAGGCTGTTTTGACACTTTTGTGGTGCTTGTGTTCAGCTGTAATGTTCTCCTCACCCATTTAGTGTACCCACATAAGTTATATATTGTTTTTTTCAGGACAAGATGGGCTTTCTTCAGATACCATTATTTTGATCGTATCATCTTATTTACTATAAAAAAATTAAAAAAACATGGTGAAAAATTGAAAAAAAAACACATTTTATGACTTTTACTTGAAAAATCTTTTACTCACCTAAAAAAGCAAGTAAAAAAACTAGCTAAATAGATTCTACTACTTGTCCTGAGTTTAGAAATACCCAATGTTTTTATGTTTTTTTGCTGTTTTTTGTAAGTTATAGGGCAATAAGTACAAGCAGCGTTTTATGATTTCCAAATCTTTTTTAACAAATCTGGTCAGTCTGCCTCCATCTCCTCTTTGGAACATCTTTGAAGCCGGTTAACTCAATTTAACCCATTCAAACCATATATTTTTGAAAACTAGACACCCCAGGGTATTCCAAATGCTGTTATTTTAACCCTTTCCATGCACCAATTATACAACTACACTTTGTCAAACTTTGTCATAGTAATTTTTTTTATTTTTTTTTCCACACAAATTGTACTTTAGTTATAGATATACAGGTGCTGGTATATGTCACTTTCAAACAACACCCCAATATGTGTTCAGCAACATCTCCTGAGTACAGCGATACCCCACATGCATGGGTTTGTCAGATTGTTTGGCTGGTAAAAGGCTACTTTTGGGGCATGCATAATTCAGGTGGTCATTTGGTCATTGTGCCTCCCTCTCCTCTTTGGAATATCTTTGAAGCCGGTTAACTCAATTTAACCCATTCAAACCATATATTTTTGAAAACTAGACACCCCAGGGTATTCCAAATGCTGTTATTTTAACCCTTTCCATGCACCAATTATACAACTACATTTTGTCAAACTTTGTAATAGTAATTTTTTTTTATTTTTTTTCACACAAATTGTACTTTAGTTATAGATATACAGGTCCTGGTATATGCCACTGTCAAACAACACCCCAATGTGTGTTCAGGAACATCTCCTGAGTGCAGTGATACCCGACATGCATGGGTTTGTCGGGTTGTTTCAGATTTAAAATGCCACATTTGGGAAGTGCGCTTTTTTTCTCCATTTTGGTCAGTCTGTACCTATGCCCTATCTTTGAGCTAGGCCACTCCAATTTACCCCATCAGCCATTTTTTTTATATATTAGACACCCCTTGGGTATTTGAAGTGCTTTTATTTTAACTCTTTGTTGAGATTTTTTAGAAATTTTAGCACTTGCTCAAAATAATAAACTTTATTTTTTAATTTTATTTTATTTTTTTAATACTTTTTTTATATTTTTTTTTTACACATTTTGCTGGTACTGGATGGTTCATCTAGTGACATCACTGCATAATTATTTTTAAATGTTAGCACATTTTTTTATTTTTTTTTTCCATTTTTTATTTATTTTTATTTTTTTTTGAATATTTTACTAATCACATAGTGATTAGAAAGCTGGGCTCCATTGACTTGCATGGTTGAATGCAGTACCTGTATTCAACCAGCAAGTGGAGCCAGTTCTCTAGAGGGTCTGGAGACCCTCTAGCGAACTTTTTCGTCTTTATTGTTTTATTTCCCGGGCCGCCGCCATCTTGCTTGATGGCGAAGATCACCGGCAGCGGCAGCTGTGACCGCTCTCCGGAGCGGTCACAGCCCACCCAGAGGTAAGTGTTTGGTGTCGCTGGATGCCTCCTGATCGAGGCATTCCAGCGACACCATTTAAGTTTAGGAGGCGATCGTTGATCGCCTCCTAAACGCTTTTAAAACACATACAATGTATGGCGGCTGTTGACGCCCCGGGGAGGGGCCAGACATGGCCCCCGATGCCGATCTCGGCCTTGCTGAATGCCTCGACATCGAGGCATTGCAGCAAGGCTGTTTAAGCGAAGAAAGTGATCCTTGATCACTTTCTAAGCTTATTTAATTTTTTGACGGTTCAGGACCGTCAAAGGTCATTTAGTGACCTTCTTGTTATGACGGCCCTGAACCGGCAAAGGTCGCGAAGGGGTTAAATAAATACAGTCCAGAGGACAGCACACTCCCCGTCTGAAATTCCCGAGGGAATTTCACTATGACTAATGTCCAAAAAATATATGGAACAAACCTGTAACAAACATGTTAGAATAAAACATTACAAGATAGTCCTGTTTCAAACTTGGAATGGAGAAGATCCACAAAATTCAAGTTCAGTTCTGTTTATCCTGCAGGGATGTTCTCGATGGGTAGTATCAGAATAAGTTCGTTAATTGGCCTTGCAAACGTCTTATGCTCACCCTTTCTGAAGATATTCAATTCCACCTTCCGGACCCTGCCATCTTTGCTAGGAAAAACCTTTGTAATAAGTCCCATAGGCCAGTGAATCCGTTCGGTTTGTTGCTCCTTCATCAACACGAGGTCTCCTTCTTTCAAGTTTGGTTTGTGGTGTTGCCATTTTCTTCTTCCTTGAAGAATCACAAGATACTCCTTTCGCCACCTGTTCCAGAAGTAATCCGCTAGGTATTGTACACGTTTCCATTGTTTCTGGTAGATGTTCGCATGGGTAAATTCTTTACTAGGTATTAGCGTATTCTCCGTTTTTTGGGTAAGGAGAATAGCCGGAGTCAGTATAGTTGGTGTTTCAGGATCCATAGACACTGGCACAAGTGGTCTTGAATTGATTATGGCTGAAACTTCAGCGAGAAGGGTGACTAGGGTCTCATGTGTGAGCCTTGAAGAGTTTACATCCATTAACATGGAATTCAAGATGCTGCGTGAGATCCCGATCATCCTCTCCCAGGAGCCCCCCATGTGGGAACTATGAGGAGGATTGAAAATCCAAGTGCAACCTTTCTCTGCTAACTGATCTTGAATGGGCTTGGTATCGATGTTCAGTTCTTTACTTGCTCCGATGAAGTTGCTTCCGTGGTCAGACCTCAACTGTTTCGCTGGTCCTCTGATTGCGAAGAACCGTCTTAAGGCATTAATAAGGCTGGATGTGTCCATGGATTCTATTACCTCTATGTGAACGGCCCGCACACTCATGCAAGTGAATAGTACAGCCCAACGTTTACTGTTTGCGTGACCGCCGCGGGTCCTGCGTGCAGACACCATCCATGGCCCAACGTAGGTGAATGGTGGCTCTGTACATAGTCTATTCACAGGTAAGTCAGCCATTTGTTGGTGTAGTTGTTTTCCTCTTGCTTTACGACAGTGCACACAGTCGTGCAGTATTTGGGCCACACGTTTTTTCATACCTATAATCCAAAGGCCTGCAGACCGTAACCTGCCCTCAGAGATTTGTCTGCCTTGGTGTTCAGCCTTTTCGTGATGGTGTCGGATCAGCAAGACAGTGATATGATGTTTGCTGGGAATGATGAGAGGATTTTGTTCTGCAACTCCTAGGTGGGCTTGATTCAAACGACCACCGACTCTCAGCAAGCCAGAACCGTCCATAACTGGATTTAAATTGGCAAGAGGGCCTTTTATTGGAATCCGCTGTTTGTTGTACAAGCACTTCCATTCTACGTTGAATTCTTCCTGCTGGACATGGCGTATTATGAGGGACTCACTATGAGAGATATCTTCAGCAGAGAGGGGTTTATGACAGACATGCCAACCATGACAATCTTTATCTCCTTGAGTACTGTGATAACATCTCGCAATGTGCACTAACCGAGCGATAGTTCTAACGAGTCTCATCCAACGGGAGAAACGCTTGAAGCGCTGACAACCGAGGCTGGAGGTTTGCTTTATTCCAGTAACTAATGCACTAACTTCAGCGCGGATTTCTGGATCATTATCCGGATCCTGGATGCTGAAAACTTCCTGTACACATTCGTCCCTCTGTCTCAACAGAAACTCCGGACCTGTAAGCCAAGAAGAGTTAATAAAGGAACCTATAGACATCGGCCTAGTGGCGTGGTCTTCTGGATTAAAGTTGGATGGCACATAGTGCCATTGTTCAGGTTTTGAAGACCTCCTGATTCTCTCTATGCGGTTACTGACGTACACATAAAATCGTTTAGTCCGATTATAAATGTAACCTAAAACGACCTTACTGTCCGTGTAATACTGGACCTCTTCTATGTCGACACCCAGTTCTTGTTGTATGAAGTCTGCAATCTCCACTGCTAACACAGTCCCACAGAGTTCAAGTCTGGGAATAGTATGATCAGGCTTGGGAGCCAATTTAGCCTTACCAAAGACGAATCCAATGTGGCTTTGATTGTTGGGTTCTGTCACCTTCAGATAGGCAACCGCTGCTATGGCTTCCGTGGAGGCGTCTGAGAACACGTGGAGTTCTTTCTTTATGCTAGAGGTAGATGAGGTTTTGACATAGCATCTCGGGATGTGGATCTCATCCAAGGCACACAAACATTGTTTCCAGGCTTCCCATTTTTGCTCTTTATCAGAAGGAAGTGGGGTATCCCAATCCTTGACGGTTTCAGAAAGCTGTCTCAGTAGGGATCTACCTTGTATGGTGATGGGCGCTACAAATCCCAGCGGATCAAATAGGCTGTTCACCACTGATAGGACACCACGTTTTGTGAATGGCTTGTCTGTACAACTTATTTGAAAACCGAAGGAGTCGGCCGAGAGATCCCACCTGAGGCCCAAGCTCCTCTGCACAGGTGGACTGTCCAGTCCCAGGTTAATGTCCTTGAATCCAGGTGCATGATCACCTGACTCGAAGGCTCTCATTACGGCCAGGCTGTTTGAAGCAATTTTGTGTAGTCTAAGTTTAGCTTGGTACAACATTTTTTGAGTCCTCTTGAGCAGACTGATAGCCGCTTCTTCAGTCGGTAGTGATTTGAGTCCGTCATCTACGTAGAAGTCCTTTTCTACAAAGTCTCTCGCGTCTGCACCATACTCGGACTCTCCTTCTAACGCAGTTCTCCGAAGGCCGTAAGTTGCTACTGCAGGTGAAGGGCTGTTTCCAAATACATGCACCCTCATTCGATACTCCACCATCTTTGCGTTGGTGTCGTTGTCCTTGTACCACAGAAACCTGAGGAAATTACGGTGATCCTCTCTGACTACGAAACAGTGGAACATCTGTTCAATGTCGGCAGTGATGGCAACAGGCTCTTTCCTGAACCTCATCAGCACTCCTACTAAGTTATTTGTCAGATTGGGACCTGTGAGAAGAACATCATTATTATTATTATTATCTTTTATTTATATAGCGCCAACAATTTACGCAGCGCTTTAGAGATACACCTTGATGTTTGGCGCTTGAATCAAAAACGACCCTAATTTGATTAGGTTTCCGTGGATGATACACTCCGAATGAAGGCAAGTACCAGCACTCTTCGTTCTTCCTTAAGGATGGAGCTATTTCTGCGTGGTTGTTACGGAATATTTTATCCATAAAGGCGACAATGTGTTTTCTCATTTCAGGCTTGCTGTTCATGGTACGCTGAAGAGAGTTAAATCTAGACAGAGCTTGTTCCAGATTGTTAGGGAGTCTTAGCCTGGTAGCTCGGAAGGGTAATGGAGAAACCCAGTGATTGGTTTCGTCTTTAAAGGACTCGCTGTCCATTATCTTGACAAATTCTCTGTCCTCTACTGACAAGGCTACTTTATCGTCGTTCTTGGTTGTGTGGAAAACTGATCTCCCCAAGTCGTCGGCAAAGAAGGGAGAAATGATGTCAGGTTGCTGTATGAGGTCTGGAGACTTCTCTTTAACTTCATAGTGATGAGGACACGGCTTAATGCTAGTTGCGCGTCCATCTACACGCACGTAAGTCTTGAAGGAGTCAATTCCTGGTTGATCTAAGCATACGTTCCCTATGACTACCCATCCCAAGTCCAGTCTCTGGGCGTATGGCGCATAGTCGGGACCATTACATTGTTGACGTACCTTGTGTACCCTTAGATTGTCTCTGCCGAGCAGGAGTAGAATCTCGGCGTTGATGTCCATAGGTGGGATAAGGCTGGCTATGTGCCTTAGGTGTGGTTGGTGAAATGCAGCTTCTGGGGTAGGAATCTCATCCCTATGGTTGGGTATTTGGTCGCATTCGATCAGCGTCGGTAGGGGTATTTCGGTATCCCCATTGATAGGAGAAGCAATGAATCCTTGTGCCCTTCTGCCGCTAGTCTCTATGCGGCCCGAGCAGGTGTTTAAGGTGTAGGGTTCTGATGGTCCTTTGATTCCAAACGCTTCAAAGAATTTAGGTCCCGCTAGGGACCGGTTACTTTGGTCGTCGATGATGGCATACATTCTTACTGCCTTTTCTGGTTGTCCATCTGGGTAAACCTTGATTAGGCATAGTCGGGCACAACATTTCTCTCTCTGACTCTCCCCACATACTTCCAAGCATGAGCAGGAAACAGCTGTGGTGGTGTTGGCGTGATTCTGGGGCTCCCCGCCATGACTTGGAGCGGGACTAATGGCGACTGCAGCCGGTGAGTCTCTGGCGAGTGGGGTTGGATGCATAGCTGAGGTATGTCTTTCGCTATGACACTCTTCACACTTGATGGCAGATTTACAGTCCTTAGCCATGTGCTCCACTGAAGCGCAGCATCTGAAACATACCCCAAGCTCGGTGAGGACTTTCTTGCGCTCCTGTATGGTTTTGGATCTAAACCCTCTGCATTTGTTCAATGAGTGTGGTTTTTTATGAATGGGACATTCACGATTGAAGGACTTGTCTCCTAATGAGGTAGTGTACTGTTTTCCCATGGGTACTGCAGGTGATGGTAGGTTAGTCTTTCTAACGCTCACGCTGCTCTTAAAGTCTCTGTGTTTATGCATGACACTTTCATACCTTGATGATGACGTCGCTGAGGCTATAGTGTTGGACTCCAGGAAGTCAAGGCTGGGATCATTCCTCATTTGGGACTGTTCATCGATGAACTTACAGAAATGAATAAATGGGGGAAAGGTGACATCATGCGCTCTTTTGTACCTTGAGACTGACGCTGCCCACTTCTCTTGCAGACTGTATGGTAGCTTCACAACAATTGGGTTCACTCCATGCGCTGTATCCAAGTAGCACAGCCCAGTCAAACGAGGGTCTTTTTTGGCTAGCTCCAGTTCCATGAGCAGATCACTTAAGTCCTGAAGCTTATGGACTTCCTTGAGATTGATCTTTGGGATGTTTTGCAGTCTCTGGAATAGGGCCTTCTCTATCGCTTCTGCACTACCAAAGGTACGTTCAAGTCTCTGCCAGGCGGCAGCGAGACCTGCTTCTGCTTGTCCCACATAGACAGTTCTGAGGCTCTTGATACGATTTGTAGAGCCTGGGCCCAACCATCTGATCATGAGGTCAAGTTCTTGCTCTACGGTTAGGTTGAGGTTGGCAATGGCGGCTTTGAAGGTTGCTTTCCAGGCTCTATAGCTCTCTGCACGGTCATCGAACTTTGAAAGACTGGTGTTGATTAGCTCTCTGCTCACCATAAACCTAGCGAACTCAGACATATCTGATTTCTCACTGCTTGTTGCCATGACAACTTGTGATGCCCCTGGGGCGTATGGGCTGCTTGGCGTGAAAGGGTGAGATGCTACCGGGTAAAATGATGTTGCTGCAGGGTTGAGCTGTGGTTTAGCCTCTGTAGATTCTGATGACTGCTGCTTGAGCTGTGGAGGTAGGCCAGAAAACACCTGATCTTGCTGTAATAACTGTCCTTGAGTGGGCACATCCGGGTGACGGTTATTAGCTTGCTCGGGTGCTGTGGGTGGCACTAGCACCGTAGGTAAAGCTGGTTCGGAGGTTATTATTATTTATTATTATTATTATCCTTTATTTATATAGCGCCAACAGTTTACGCAGCGCTTAATACAATACATAAATTCAAGGGATATGACAAGACAAGAATTGACAGACTAAGACAAACCGATACATTTGGTGGAGAGAGGTTTCAGTGTTGTCGGCTTGTACAGTACTGGAAATAGGGGGTGACACGGGTAACTGTTTCAGCACATAGTCACTGGTGCGATCAACTGGATCGTCCATTTCCTGTGGTAGTGAGCAGACTGGATCAAGACCTTGGCTCAATGCTTGCTCAAGTATTCTTACTTCGGCTAACGCAATTTCCTCATCCATCTCTGATTCAAAAATCTTTATCCGAGCCTCTGCTTCTGCTTCTACCCTCTTGGCCTCTGCTTCTGCCCCAGCTCTCTTGGCCTCTGCTTCTGCCTTTGCAAGAGCTGTTTTCTCAATGAAGGTACGTCTCGCCTTGGATTGTTCTGCATTTATGCGGGCCTCTAGTATTCTGTCACTCATGGCTGAGCTTCTAGAGCGCGATGACCGAGAGGAATGTTTAGATGAATTTGATCTGTGTGATCTAGTTTCCTGCATATGAGAGATATGGAGTTCCGCTTTATCTTTAACATCCTGCACCATGGCGTCTCTTTCTCTGTCTAATGATTCTGCCTTGCTCAGTTCTGATGAGGCTTCATCGATATTAGAGTCTTTTAGAAAGGTTATATACCTTGTAGATAGTCCCTTGTATCTTTCATAAGCTGTGTTCAGCCGTCCAATGGCGACTTGTAACCTGGCAGCACCACCTGAGGAGGATTTAAGTCCTGACATGAGGGAGGAAACCCGTTCCCATTGCTCTTCCAGGTTATCACATAGCTCATCTTTCATGGTGTGATAGTTTTCAATGACCTTTATCGTCGGTTTAAGAGAGCGTTTCGGTCGTGCGTCTTGATCTGCTGGAAGCGTGGGCTCTGCTTCCTGCTCTTCATAATTACCATTATCAGGTTGCATTTGCTTTGTTTTATCACTGGGGAACTCAGCAAGGTCCTTTTCGGCCATTTTGATTTAAGGTGCGCTATCTCTTTAAGAAAATAAACTTTTGAATTGGGGGCTGAAAATCGCTGCACGGTTCCTATAGGGCACCTGATAAGCTTCCTAAGGTGTTTTGAGTGAATTGCTGGGGTTTTGGAGTTGTGGAGGACTTCCAGGCGAGGGAGTAGATACTGCAGATGCACGTTGATTCCCCTAGGCTTGTCCAGACATGTTCAGTGGCTGGGCAGATTTGCTGCACGTGAGCCTGTTGCTAGGGAGATTCCTGAGTGTGGTACTGGTCACTAAGGCAGTTTTTTGACTGTTCTGTCCCCACATGAAGGCGAATGAAGGTGTAACTGGTAGTGGCTGTGTGACTTTCCTACCTTCGTGTCCAAGCAGTGGAGCAGACAGGACCGGCAAAAGCTCAGGTTAGACGGATACACGTAGACACGGAGATTTGAATCAATGTGGGTTTATTTGACCCAAGTCAAACACAAACAATGATACTGAAACCTTGGTGTTGTCTGTTAATATCTTTCCTAAAGCTATCTGCTGGTCAAAAAACTGATGCCTTACGTGCCCGAGAGATGAATGTCCAGTCACACAGAAAGCAGATCCCTCACATCAGGGTTGCAGGAAGTGACATGGACCCAGGCTCCTGAAAACACGCCCAACTTTATTAACAAGAACAGAGGCGTGCAGCATACGAATTCTGGCCAGCAGGTGGCAGCAAAACAACAATACATATAAACAACATGGTGATGGAAGAAGTGACAATATGGTGGACATTAAATAAATACAGTCCAGAGGACAGCACAGCTACCGATATATATATAATATATATACACACACACACACATTTTAGATCCTGCCTCCGATATATATATATATATATATATATATATTGTGATAGGTTCAGACCTTTCCTCCCATGTAATGTCTTAAAAAGAGGTTATTCTCCACCCTAAGTGATAAGTTACCAAATTTCAATTTTATACATGTGGATAGGTCTCACATTCAATAGATGAAATCGTGAGCACAATTATAACAAAGGACTGAGAATTCAAAATAGTAATTATTTATTTAAAAATAATAAAAATTACAGGAATCCAAAATTAAAACAGAGTATAACAAAGAATGCCTGTTAAAGCTTATATGCATAAAAAATAAAAATAAACGTACCAGTCAGTCTCAATATAAAATCTAGCTTCAGTCTCTCGGTCTGCCTTAGAGTATAAACAAAGGTCTACATATATATTAGATTTTGTAACTAGACCTGCGTATCGCTACCTCAAAAAGAGTACTAACGGTCACAAAAAACTCAGAAGAGAATCAGGAAAGAAAAATCACCAAGGCCAAACTGTTGATCATTTTTACAGAATAGCAAAAACATTCTAATCTTAAAACATAAAAAAATCTAGTACTGCGTAGTTAAATCCTTAACCTTAACTTCTACTAAGACCTGTAACAGTCATTAACCTTAACGTCTACTGAGGCCTGTAACAGTATATATTGTCACGACACAGCGTAGGAAGGACATACTGAAGTCAGGTAGGACTGGAAAGGGATAGTCCAGAGAGCCGAGGTCAGGAAGCCGGAGGTCAGGATACCAGAGAACAGGAACGTTGTGGGATAAGCCGAGGTCAGGATACCAAAGAACAGAAACTTTGTGGGATAAGCAAATATCAGGATGCCAGAGAACAGGAACGTCGTGGGATAAGCCGAGGTAAGTAACAGGAGAACAAACGGAACGCGTAGTGAGATAGGCACTACCAGGATAGGCACGACCATCAGAAGGCAATGGCTGTATGTTTCAGAGTCTCTTAAATAGGCACTGGAGTTAGGCACTAATTATTTTTTTTAAATTTAAAGTTTTTTAATTGTATTTTCAACATTTTAGACGCTTCCAATACATTGTGTAACATTAGGAGAACATACTTTCACAGCAAAGTGTGCATGAAAAATAGTACAATAGTACAATAGGTAGAAGTGGAAGTACAAAAATGGTCAAAATAAAATGAATCACAGCGACATCTAATATATAGGAAATCAACAACAATCCACTTAAGACAAAACAGCCCTGAGAGCCCCACAATGTGGAGAGAGCATCACAGCACTGGAAAGTGTAAACGGTGAAAGACGTCATCGGGAATAAGGCAAAGTGTAATCAAAACAATCATAAAACAACTCACATGGATCAGGTCAGACACAATAGCATATCAGAAGCAGCCAGGATCAGTGGCAGTATACAGATATTGAGTAACCCAATGCAATAGTATACAATAAGGGAAAGCAAGAGACCGGACGCGACATACCAATACCCCTCAACACGTCAAGCGTGCCATAGTGGCGAGAGCCGAAGTTGGGACCAGGGAGCTCAAATCTTTGTAAACATAGGGAGCATTTGATCATTTTGAAAAGATAGCTTTTCAAAAATATGCGTACGTTCAAGATGAAGGAGAATGTCAGGGAGGCGAGGAATCACGGACGATTTTCAATTACGAGCAATCAGTAACTTCACAGTTAAGAAAAAATGAATAACTAACTTCCGGGTGGCCGAGGGGGTATCATCTGGGAACATATGGAGTAGCGCTAATTGCGGGGTACGGGGGAGAGGAATATGCAAATGAAATACCTTCCCCCACAGTTCATATATTAGAGGACACGACCACCATACATGAAGCATAGAACCAACCTCCAAACATCCCTTCCAACATAGAGGGGAACATATGTGCCAATCGTTGTGGGGTGAGATACCATCGACAGGCCAATTTCTTTTGTAGCTCAATATGGTTTAAACAATGTGAAACACCTCTCATGGATTCCTCTGAGTCAAGCCATGTCTCAAGTTCAAAGGAGGATTATAAATCTCGTTCCCATGCCAGCATATGAGGAAGTTTATTGTCCCAATGATGCTGTAGCAGGGAAATATAAGTGCGAAATCATTCCCTTAAAAGAAGAAGGTTTGCTGCACATACGAACTATAGGGTCATCAGAGAAAATGTTAATTGTAGAAGAGGAGGATCCTGACTGCAACAGATGTCTAAGTTGTAAGAATTTGTAAAATTCAGAGGTAGGTAGTACATAGGCAGAGCTGATTTCAGAAAACGAACGGAGTGAGCCTTTATTAAAAAGATCCCCCCACCCGTAGGGAAAGTCCGCTGCCCCAGCGATTCAATCGCAGGTCCGGAACGAGAAGTTCCAAAGAACTAAGTGGAGTGGCTTTAGTGACTTGAAATAAGGGAGGTCTGTGTTTAGCTAATGCACCCCATATTTGAAATGCACAAAGCGTGGTGGGAGGTAGAGTAGGCAGTGTAGGTCGGTGTCGTGGTGGAAGCCATAATAATTGGGGGATCGAATATGGTGTGACCTGGAGATTTTCCTGTTTGACCCATTGAGGAAGATCGCCGCGATAATGAAACAAAAGTGTTTGAGAGAGGATAGTGGCCCGATGGTAAGTTAGAATATCAGGGGCTCCTAAGCCTCCTTTGAACCTGGGAGAATAAAAGGCACTTCTAGAAATGCGTGATCTACCCTTAACGTTGCAATTGGTGAGTGTCTTCTGTATATGTAATAAAAATGAACAGGGAATACTGGTCGGAACTGCTCTAAAAGGTGTACAGCAACCTCGGCAAGACCATCATTTTTATAGAAGAGATGCGGCCAAGCCATGAAAGATCAAAGGAACGCCACCTCTGAATGTCATTGAGAATTTGCTTCCAGAGAGAACGAACATTAAAGTCATGTATTTTAGTGAGATTGCGAGGCAACTTAATACCGAGATAGGAAAGATAATCTTTCCTCCAATCAAAAGCATAAAATGTTTGGAGTGAGGTGGACATTTGGTTAGGTAAGTTAAGAGACATCGCTTGAGTTTTATGCACATTGATCTTGTGATAAGAGATTTCAGCATATTGCTGGAATTGCTGGAGCAGCGACGGTAGCGAGGTGGAAGGGTTTGTGATGGAAGCCAAAATATCGTCAGCAAATAGCCCCAAAGTAGTATCTGCACCGTGTTTAGAAGGAAAGCCTGTAATCTGACGATCGGAACGAATACGTTGAGCTAGGGGCTCCAATGCTATGGTGTAGAGAAGTGGAGAGAGCGGACAGCCCTGGCGCGTCCCAATGGAAATCAAAAAGGGGGAAGAGATAAAGCCTGAATAGGAGACCGAGGCAGAGGAATATAATGCCATTATCGAACGAATCAGGGGGGGTGAAAAGGAAATTTAGAAAGAACCAATGTTAAGAATTGCCAATGTAGGCGGTCAAATGCTTTTTCCGTATCAAAAGATAACAGAACACCTGGGGTCCTAGCAAAGGAAGCTTGTTATGTGTTATGTGTTATCATTCGCTTGTCTATGACGTACAAAACCAACTTGGTCGGAATGTAGGAGGGAAGGGAGCATTAGGGATAGTCTATTAGCGATAAGTTTTGCGTAAAGCTTGACATCATTATTTAAAAGCGAGATAGGGCGAAAATGTTCACATTTATCCGTAGGTTTACCCGGTTTAGGAATTGTAACTATATGGGGATATACGTTTTCAGAAGGAATATGGCCTTTGGTCATAAAGGATTGAAACAAGGAAAGAAGGTGAGGTTCCAAAACTGGAAAAAAGGTTTTATAGTAAAAGCTTGTCAAGCCATCAGGACCCGGAGCCGAATTTTTCTTCAACATGCAGACTGTGGATAGGAGCTCCTCTAAAGTCAGGGGGGATTCTAATTGTGAGATCGTCTCCTTCGTAAGAGTGGGCAAAACACGGAATCAAGGTACGTATTAATGGATGAGGGAGTGGGCTGGGGCGTGGAGGTATCGTCACGTAGGTTATATAAAGAATAGAAAGTAGCAAATCTATCAGCTATATGCGAAGGGTTTTTAAGTAGGATTCCCTGTGGCGATAAAACAAATTGAGGGCGCGCCACGGCCGTCGTATGCCTGAGCTTATTAGCCAACATAGAATCGGCTTTGTTACCTTTAGAGTAGAAGCGCTGGCGCAAGCGTAACAGCATTTGGGATGTGTGTTCAGCTTGAATCTTGGACAGTTGAAGTTTTACGGTAGCAATGTCAGCAATCAATTGATCAGAGGGGTGTTGTTTATTTCGGGTCTCTAAATCATAAAGCTTTAAAAGCAAGGAATCCTTATCAGCGACGTGGGCTTTTTGCTTCTTCAAATGGGAAGCAATACTAATAAACCTGCCGCGAATGACCGCTTTATGGGCATTCCATAGTGTCTCTGTTGAAGTACGTGGGTTTTGGTTTTCCGTAAAGTATAGGTCTAGATGAGATTGAACCTCATATAGAGGTATATAGAGATAAGGAGAGAAAGGAAAAGAAAAAAAAAAAAAAATGGGGGGAAGGGGGGGGTGTATCATCATGTATGCAGCCGTATGAAACTAAATCAAGGCATAAAAAGTGTGTGGCATCCTTGTATGAAGCAGGCACGAGCCTAGAAGAGACTGAGATGTAGTAATGTCTGAAGAAGGCAAAAATGTGAAGATTGACTACGTGGGATTCTGAAAAACAGGTAAGTAACCCAACTAATGTGATGATGGCAATGTGTAATGTGTAATACAATAAAAGAAAAATATATAGGTGAGAAAGAAAAAGGAAAACATAACCAAAGTTCATGATATCTCACGTATGTGTCGAGTAGTAGAGCCAGTGAAATTAAGTCCCGGGGAGCATAGTCGCCATCTGCAGATGCCTCTGACGGTCGAGGCAACACCGTCACGCCGAACCCGGTAAAACTAGTGGACCTTCAGCAAATACGTGTCGAGTAGTAGAGCCAGCGAAAATAAATCTCGGGGAGCATAGTCGCCACCTGGAGACGCCTTGGTCGGTCACAGTAGCACAGTCACGCCGATCATGTTAAAACTGTGGACCTTCAGCAACTACGTCCCAATGCGATGGCCCGGAGACAGCAAAAAGGTGGAAAGAAAAGAAAAAAGAAAAAAAAGGGGTGAAATAGAAAAAGTGTTGCCAACCTTCAGGTGTTCATGTCATTGATGTGAAGAGATGAGAGTCTAGCATCCTTAGGGGTAGGTGCGTGTAGTAGTCGACGTGGACCAGCCGTTTAGGCGAGGAGGCAGTAGCGCGAGATGGCACCTAAACAGGCGGGAGGTTCGGTTGCAGCATGTCCAAGCCCCAGTCCGCCAGTAATCTAACGCCTTCTTTAGGAGACCGAACCGAGTGGGTCAGACCGTCCTTAGCAATTAAGAGGCGAGTAGGGAAGCCCCATTTGTACGAAATCTTGTGAAAGCGCAGTGTAGCCGTAACCGCAGATAGAGATTTTCTTTGCTGAAGTGTATATTGGGAGAGATCATTAAAGAGGTGCAAATGGCGATATTGCTCAGGAATGTCCGCATTGAGTCTCACCTTCGACATGAACCTTTCCTTGAGCTCATAAAAGTGTACCCGAAGAATAACATCCCGTGGGGGGGGAACCTTTAAGCGTTTTAGGGCGCGGCAAGTGGTGGATGCGATCGATGCTGATATCATCCGTGTTGGGAAGACCCAGCACCGCTCGCATAAAGGAGGAGACATACGCCCGTAAGTTGTCTGTGTGACATCCTCAGAAATACCTCGTATGCGGATATTGTTACGGCACGATCTATCTTCTAAGTCACTTAGCTTTAGACGTAGGGAGTCCACCTCGGATTGAAGGGAATCACAAGCATCCACTACCGTATTATGAGCGGCGGAGAAGTCCATTTTGTTTTCCAAGTGGTTCGTTCGGTCTCCTAAATCCTGTAGGTCTTTCTGAACTGTAGAGAAGGTTTCCTCAATGTCATGACGAAACTTGTGTCTCATCTCTTCTAATAAAAGTTTCATTGATGTAATGGGGACAACTTGATTTTCAGGATTGTCAGTGGAAGGAGTCGGAGAGGTTGGCTGGAGAGCAGTCTCTGGAAGCAGCGTGGGATCTCCCCCCCCCCCCCCCGAGTCGATGGTAAAGCGCGGGAAGCTGCTTTCCTCTTCGGTTTAGGCTCAAAAAAGCCGGGTAAGTTTTGAGCAGACGATCTATTTCTGTTCACTAACATCTTAGGAGCAAGGTAGAAACAGAAAATCCGCAACCAGGTTCCAAAAAAGTAGTATAATCAGTAGAAAATGAACAAAAGCTGGAGGAGCTCCACGAACTTGCGTCTTACTGCTTTGCCATCCAAGCCACACCCCCAGTTAGGCACTAATTAGAGATTTCCCGCCAAATATTCAAAGTACCGTTACGTCACTTCCTCTGCGGCCATCTTGCGTGTGGCGTAACCTCCCTGTATAAGGCGAGGCAATCTCGGATTGCGCCACTAGGTGGCATGAAGAGGAGCGAGTCCGGACACCGGGGCTGTACCTGTCTCCTGGCTGCCGGGTCTCCAGCGTGGAGGTGGAAGGTCTCCCTTGCCGTTGCGGCGGCTGCCGCTGCTGTGCAGAGGCAGGGGGTCTCTCCCTTTTTCGTGGCGGCTGCGGCTGCGGCTGCTCGGCAGAGGCGGGGGTCTCCCCCTTCTTCTCTGCGGCTGCTGGGCAGAGGCGGGGGGTCTCCCCTTTATTTGCAGGACCTGCGGCTGCTGGACCGAAGCGGGGGGTCTCCCTGTCAGGTACGTGACATGTATATATATATAGTATCTCACAAAAGTGCGTACACCATAGCCATCAATGTTTAAACCTTGGCAACAATAGTGAGTACACCCTTAAGTGGAAATGTCTAAATTGGGCCCAATTAGCCATTTCCCCTCCCCGGTGTCATGTAACTCGTTAGTGTTACAAGGTCTCAGGTGTGAATGGGGAGCAGGTGTGTTAAATTTGGTGTCATCGCTCTCACACTGGTCACTGGAAGTTCAACATGGCGCCTCACGGAAAAGAACTAAAAAGAATTGTTGCTCCACATAAAGATGGCCATACAGGACAGGTTCCACTCGCCATGGCCGACCAAAGAAGCTGAGTGCACATGCTCAGCGTTATATCCAGTGGTTGTCTTTGGGAAATAGACTGTGGCCCCAGAAGGAAGCCTCTTCTAAAGATGATGCACAAGAAAGCCCCCAAACAGTTTGCTGAACAGTTTGATGGTGTCAAGCATGTGTGGTGGCAACCAGGTGAGGAGTACAAAGACAAGTGTGTCTTGCCTACAGTCAAGCATGGTGGTGGGAGTGTCATGGTCTGGGCCTGCATGCGTGCTACCGGCACTGGGGAGCTACAGTTTATTGAGGAAAACATTAATGCCAACAAGTACTGTGACATACTGAAGCACAGCATGATCCCCTCCCTTCGGAGACTGGGCCGCAGGGCAGTATTCCAACATGATAATGACCCTAAACACACCTCCAAGATGACCACTGCCTTGCTAAAGATGCTGAGGGTAAAGGTGACGGACTGGCCAAGCATGTCTCCAGACCTAAACCCTATTGAGCCTCTGTAGGCCATCCTCAAACGCAAGGTGGGGGAGCGCAAGGACTCCAACATCCACCAGATCCGTGATGTGGTCATGGAGGAGTGGAAGAGTGGCAACCCGTGAAGTTCTGGTGAACTCCATGCACAAGAGGGTTAAGGCAGTGCTGGAAAATAATGGTGGCCACACAAATATTGACACTTTGGGCAGTTCCACTTAGGGGTGTACTCACTTTTGTTGCCAAGGTTTAGACATTAATGGCTGTGTGTTGAGTTCTTTTGATGGGAAACCCACATTTACACTCTCATACAGGCTGTACACTCACTATTTTACATTGTAGCAGAGTGTCATTTCTTCAGTATTGTCACATGAAAAGATATAATAAAATATTTACAAAAATGTGAGGGGTGTACTTTTGAGATACTGTATATATAAATATTAGACCCTGCTGCCAATATATAATATTAGCCCCTGCTGCCAATACATTTTATATTGAAAAAATTGGACCCTACCCAAGCATTTCCTTGGGCACCGCTCCATGTTCCCTGGCATGCAATCATTCCCTCTGCTCCCGCACCAAGAAATAGGTATAGATCATATAAACACATAAAACAGCACTTGCATGTATAGATCAACTGAATAAGACATACAAACCTTATACTTGCAGGTATATGTAAATAATGTATGGAAACATAGCATAGCAGGTATAGATCAACACATTAACACACAAACCCAGCTTTGCATGTATAGATCAATTGAAATTCACATGAGAACTCAGCACTGAAGGCATAGAAGCGACATAGAAATCCTGTATTTGCAGGTGTACAATAATAATGTATGGAAACATAGCATTGCAGGTATAGATCAACTGGAAATCACATATAAACTCAGCACTGAGGGTATAGATCAAATAAACACATGGAAACAGCATTGCAGGTATTAATCAACTGAATGTGTGTCAGGAATTGGGTCCATACAGACGACTGTAATGACTCAGGGCACCCAAAGACAGAGTTCAGGAGTTCAGTATGAAGTAGCGGAGTCACAGGACAGGGCCTGATGCAGGGCGACTGCACACGCCAGGGTGGTGAGCATCTAGGGTCTTGCAGCCACATAGCAGCACCCTGATATAGCAGTGTATGTAGTCCAGAACGAAGCAAAGATAAATCCTGCAGGCACCCTGGAACAGGCATGAGACATGGCACAAGACTCATGTGCGGCATGCTGCAGGCCGGGAGTGTGGAAGCTAAGCAGAGTAATAGCTGAAACATAGCGAGCAAGGGATAGGGAGACCAGGCAAGACATACATATTACAGGGCACAACAGTAAACAAGACAAGGAATACTCAAGATCAGACAAGATATACATAATACAGGGCACTACATGGAACAAGACAAGGAATATTCAAGATCAGACATGACCCATGCGCTTGACATTATCATTACGGCACTGTGTATTAACTGTTCAAACATCAAAAAATGACACGGAGGCACATTGGATTTAGAATTGGCTACGGAATTTATTTACATTGTTTATTACTCCAAATTTAACGGTATTAAAGAAATGTACACATCCTAAAATTCCGAATTTAAAACGGAACCAACCATAACTTAATCGTACTATTAACGACACCAGCCCCGCCAGATACCACCAGTCGTTGTAAAACTCAGGACACGATGGGTCGGGGCAATAAACACCTTGAATGTAGAAAAACCCGTATGGGCATCACTCTAACATCTATCATCTAACCTACAACATGAATGTATGCCCATACCACGCCCTAATGGCGACAAACTAGATCAAGGTCTAAAAACCTCTGGATCACTCCGCAAGATCCCAACATCCAAATGCAGCATTCCTCCGCTGAACTCCTAGACTCGGGGAGGGAGGGAGGGAGGGAGGGCGGGAATCTTTTCTTCTCTGTATATCAGTTGAAATAATAAATATGGTTATTGTTCACATAAATTTATACAGTATATTTTCCTGCCAAAATAAATCCCACCCAGGCGATACTGAGTAGCTGACCCCAAATCCTCCCCCAGTTCCTTCCTGAGTGCATGGCTGGATCATGTAACCCCTTCTGCCTATACGTTTCCAGGGGTCTCTTGAACAAGACAGGACACCCCTCTACCGGGAAACAAGACAGGACAGGAAACCCCACAGGTTACATTACATACTGACACACATAAATACAGGAACTAGCCTAGGACTATATGATAACTATTGGAGATTCTGTCACATCTTATGGCCAAAGTACTCCAATGACGGTTGACAACGATTTTCAGCCCTACTCACTATTTCACATTTTCATTCACATAATTCATTCACACAATCATTTATTCTCTCACTCATTCACACATATTCATTCATGCATCCTCACAAATTCATTATTTTTCTGTCTCAGACAATTCATCCACACAATAATTCATTCATAAGTAACCTTATGAGAGGGCATCCCTTGACACCCCACCCCCACCCGAGGTTCCAGTAAACATGCTCAGCCAGGAACCTCTCACCGACACTTTAACACCAGTGGCAATAACCACATAACACCCCCTGGCTACCTGGCAAGCTACCGCCACAAGCCCATCCCTTGACACCTCAAGCTAGTTGGGCTCCCCCACACAACAAGAAAACAGCCTTCTCAATCCCACCAGCAACTGCCAAAATAAACAAATCCGACCCTATATCAGTAAGATGCACCCCATCCGCACTAAAAAACCCTGTCCGCTCTCCTTCCAAATGCACATGCCGTATCACCAAACCCTGCTGCTTCCTAACAAAACTCGCCATGAGCTTGTTAATCTTCCCTCGGCTCTGTTTCATCACTGCAGCATCCTGTGCCCAGCACCACGTCCCCCTGGGAAGCATTTCAGACCACACCAGCTTCACACCAGGAAGCAGATCCAGTAACCTCAACACATCCTGTCTCATTCTCCAGACCAATTCACGCTGCGGCATAACCCCCATGTCATTACCTCCCACGTGAATGACCAAAATATCAGGCCGAACCCCAAACCTGTGGTACTTCACCACTGTCAACAGTACCCCTTCCCACAACATACCCCTCACCCCAAACCACTTCACATGAACCTGGTCCACAGAGAAGCCCAGCTGCAAACTGTTTCTCCTAACTGTGGCTCTCCTTCGGGCCCAGTAAACATTTCGAATGGTTGTCAATCCACACAGCCAACCGAGATCCTGCAACAAAGTAAAAGGAACAAAAGGGATAGGGAGGGCACAACCAAAAAACAACAACCCGCCTTAGGCAACCCCGTCAACTTAACAACCTTTGCGGCTGAACATGCCTCCCAGCGACTGACACGCCGTACCACCTCCTCCCTCAGACCCAGCTGAGCCGCTTCCGCGGCAGCCCCTATACAGAATAAATGCATCGCAAATGCTGACTCCCTAAATCCTAAACACGCCAAACCTAAATGCATAACCATTAAAAATTGAAACCGGGACACTGAGGGCAGATCCCTGTGCACCAACAAAGATACCCCACCCTGTGGTCTCACCTCCAAAAACACACTCACGCAGTGCACGGACCGATCTCATCCCCCGCCAAAGCATGCAAACAGATTTGTTTGTCCCTACCAAAGACATCCGTCTTTGGTCTCCGTAACCAAACCAGCACTTCTTCCTCACCACACATCACATCCAGGACAGCCAAACCCCCTTGCACTGACTTCCGGCGGCAAACCAACTCCGACACCCAAAAGGCTTAGAAAAAAAGCCAACACAAACGCCCCCCAGAATAATAACACCTCAAACACATCCCTGCACACGGCCCCCAAGACCCCACACAACCGCCGCAAAATCTCTGCCGACAAGGGACGCCTGAAATCCGGAACCCTCCGACCCTTCCTGATCCATCCAGCCACTCAATTTAAAGCGAAACGCCAAGGCCGTCATGCACCTATCAACCTGTCACCATTCACCGACAAGCATACCAAGAACCACAACACACATCCAGCCACAACTCAGGCCACCGGGCCACACAGCACTGGCCCCTAAAATATGCCCCAAAACCCACTCTACACGACGCATCCGTGCAGGGCCAGACTGGCCCACCAGGATACCGGAAAATTTCCTGGTGGGCCGGCCAGTCGTCCAACATTCAAAGCGGCCGTAAGTGTTGTAAATACACAACGTAAGACAGCCGCTGAAAGGCTGCGAGCAAGCTTCAAAGCGGCCATTGCCAATACGCCAGTCCACCTCCACCGGCCAACCATCTGGTCTTGCCACTGCTCTTCGTCCCACCCCACAAAAGGTGGACCTTTTATGTAAACATACCCCAGACCACATTGCACCATGAACTGTGTGTATTTGTTTTTTTAAAAATAATAATGTATCTGGGATGAGGTATTCATTGGATGATGCAGTGCTAGAACAGTTGTGGTGGTGTTAATAGCCAAACGTTTCTTACAAGAATATCGTGAAAAATAATGAGATCACTGTTTTTTCCACTGAACTTTTTCATCTAAAAATGTTTGCAGTAGCAAATGTTTTGATTCCATTCCATATTTATTTAATTTATTAGGGCCTTTTAACACTTTTGGTTTCTGGCATTTTAATACAAATAATGTGATAAAAAGAATGTTTTATAGTTATTTGTATGGCAAATAGTGTGACTCGGGTATGTATAAGGGGTGCGTGTGGGTATAAGAGCGTGACCGCGAGATAAACTGTATGGGGCTGGTCTCCAAATGTTTCCGGGGCTGCATTTCATTCCCAGTCTGGCCCTGCCTCCGTGTACAACTCCAGCATATCCGCCAAAACACTGTTTACAACGAAACATCTAAATCCGCCTTCATCGCTCTCGTGACCCTAACGCGGTGGTGACAACGAGCGGGAAAATCTCTTCCCGCAGGAATAATCCGGCAAGCAAAATTGAGACGCCCGATTATACCTGACGCAAAGACACCTTCTGGGTAAACTGCTTTTACTGTTGCCCAGAGCACCGGTGAGACCTCACTTGGGGTATTGTACACAGTACTGGAGACCATATCTCTAGAAGGATATACCGTATTTGCCCGAATATAGGCAGCACTTTAAAGTGGGGGTGCGGCCTATATTCGGGGTCTAGCGCCCGACGCCCGGGACATGCAGTTCTGGGCGCAGGGCAGGCAGCAGGGTTAGGATACAGATCCCCCGCAGCGGTGCAGGGGACCTGCATCCTTCTCTCTGATATGCTCAGACAGCCTCCCCTGCCAGCACTTCCCACGGGGGGAGTGCCGGCACGGGAGGTTGTCTAAGCGCATCGTACAGAGGTTCACCGGCAGCGGCGATGCTTTCTGTTGCGATAATATGGACCCCACCACAGTCTGAGAAGAGTCAACTTTTACAAAATATGGTTTCATGGGATCGAGAAGTATAAGGATAGGAGCTGTAGTGAACCTGTTCTTAATGTTGTCAAAAGCACGCTGTGCTTGAGGGGCCCAGACAAAAGATACATGTTTCTTGGTTAACTGTGATGAGTGAAATAACTTGGGAATGGGCCAACCCACGATGACATCTACCTTTTTTGGATTCATCTTGATCCACCCAGGAGTCAACACATATTCAAAAAACTGTATATATATATATATATATATATATATATATATATATATATACATACATACATACACAAATATAAAATTTCTCCAGTTTAGCAAATAACCCTTTCTGTTGAATGCTGTGACAGCGTGTGAATAAACCGGTATATCATCTAGATAAACAACAACAAACATATCCAACACAACGCAGAACACATTATTCATGAAGTGTGTGTGTATCTGTGATTGTGTTTATCTATTTGTGTGTGTTAATTATGTAACACTTTTTACTTTTGGCCTGACATCCATTATAGTGTGTACATCCTGGCTGGCGCCTACAGGAGATCCTGGCCTCTGCATAGTGGAGAGTTAGGGGTTAATATTACCGTTTGGCAGTGGGACGTACTAAACATATTGGGATGATGGGCTGATGGGCTGATTGGCTGCAATGCTCAACACTATCAATAGGTGTCAGTACACATTTTACACTCATGGTAAATCAAAGTATGTTCTTTTAGGTAGTTCTTGATACTAAGTTGCCATAAATGCATTGCAAAAAGAAGCTGCAAATGTTTAACTATTTACTTGCTGAAATATATAGTTTTATAACGGAATCATCGTAAATTCTATAGAAATAATAGAAAAATGTTATGTAATCAAAATATTGATTTAATATGGTACATGTATGTGCAAACACCATATTTACCTGTTTTAATCGGCACAATATGGGAATATATATTTTAAACATGGGGATTATGGGTGGAATATTATAGTTACACATGCTAAGGAACATATTTGACCGATTTCTGATAAGAATAAGGGAATATTATTTTTACATGGGGATTATGGGTGGAATATTATAGTTACACATGCTAAGGAACACATTTGACCTGTTTCTGATAAGAATATGGCTATAAATATTTTTTACATGGGGATTATGGGTGTATCATGGTTACAGACAGGGACGTAACTAGACGCCTCAGGGCCCGGGTGCGAGAATCTGTTAAGGGCCACCCCACCCCCTCACCCCCCCCCAAAAAAACATGATTTTTACCCAACAATTTTTTTTTCAACAAATTCAATTTACATATTCAGGATTCCTTAGATTTATTCTAAGGATGAACTAAAATGAAAATTCTGGACCAAAACATTCAGGGTTCACTTTAAAAATAATAATAAAAACTAACATGTTTAATAAAAGTAGGTAACACACAATTGGACAAAATTAGCAATATGACTTGGCATGATAGGAGTGTGATTGCTAACAGCAATCACACTCCTATCATACCCAGGCAACCAGTAAATGCTGGTACCTAGGCATGATGGGACTGTGCTCGCTGTGATTGCTGTTAGCAATCACACTCCTATCATGCCAAGTCAGCCAGTACATGTTGGTACAGGGTGGCTGTAAGTGATGTGCAGACCCCATACTGCTGGCAGCATCAATACACAAGGGGGGCAGCTAGCCAGGTTTCAGCATGTACTGGCTGACTTGGCATGATAGGAGTGTGATTGCTAACAATCCCAACTCAGCCAGTACATGCTGGTACAGGGTGGCTGTAAGTGCAGACCCCATACTGCTGGCAGCATCAATACACAAGGGGGCAGCTAGCCAGGTTTCAGCATATACTGGCTGACTTGGCATGATAGGAGTGGGATTGTTAACAGCAATCACAGTCCCATCATGCCTAGGTCCCAGCACTTACACATCCATGCTATCACACACACATAAATTCATTAATTCAGATTCATTCCCTCAATCAGGCATACTCATTCAAACACACTCCCCCACCCCCTTACCTGCACTACAGCTCTCTCAATGCCGATCACAGACTTCAGCAGGGGGCACGGCCTCCCTCGTTCTCCCCACAGAGGAGGCAGGACTGGAGCAGAGAATAGGCCCTCCCACAAGTAAGCAGCAGGGCTCTTGTGATCCTGGCTGCCGATCTCACGCGGGCCGCACCTCGAGGTCCCGCGGGCTGCATTTGGCCCGCGGGCCGCATGTTGGACGCCCCTGCTATAGGAAAAAAGTTTTACCAGTAAACGTTAATTCATGTAAACTATGTAAACTATTTTTTTTTAATAAAAGCTATGATTGAGAAAAATATTTTGTTTTTATTTTCCAACTTGTCCCACCAGTTATGCACATCTGCCCCCAGGCTTGCCACACTGCCCCAGAAATGCCTTATACTCCCTATATGCCACTGTGCCCCATGATATGCCTTTTAACCTTCTAAATGCCACTGTGCCCCATGATATGCCTTTTAACCCTCTATATGCCACTGTGCCCCATGATATGCCTTTTGACCCCCTTTGTGCCACTCTGCCTCCAGAAATGCCTTATGCCCCCATTTAACACCCCCCCCGTGCAGGGAACTCTGATCTCTGACAGCCGGCGAAGGTCTGCGCAATGGACGCAGACAACCTCCGCTGCTAACCGCACCTCATTCCGGCTGCAGCAGAAGTTGTCTACGCAAACTGCGTAGACGTCTACCCGCTGCCCCGCCTACACACCAGGGACTCAGAAACACCGGTAAGTTGGGGGGGGGCATAAGACAGAAGGATCCAGGTCCCCTGTAGCACTGCAGGGGATCTGGATCTTAGTCTCATAGTCAGACCTGTTTGAGGTCTGATTATAAGACGACCCCTGGAAAAAACCTTATAATCGAGCAAATACGGTATATATATATATATATGTGTATATATATATATATATATATATATATATATATATATATATATACACATTAAAACGCATTTTATGTTTATGTGACAGTGTGTGTATATGTGAACCAGTGCGTATGTGATAGAACCTATTTACATATTTACATGGTCCCTGAATGGCAGAAATAAAATGTAATCACCCTAGGCACTGGGCCTTGGCAGGCAGGCACTGGCAAACAACAGGCACATGCAGCCCCTGCAGCAGGACTGAATTTCCCTAATAGTACACAAATGCATATGCATTCCCTTAAAGCAGGACTGAATTTCCAAATATTATAAAAAAAAAATTAAAAAGAGGTTCTCCCAGAGTAAAGATGTTGGAAGAGCAGTAGTGGTAGGGCACTAGGCCTAAGCAGGCACTGGCAAATGATGCACATACAGCGCCTTACAGCAGGACTGATTTTTCCCAGTATTATAGAAATTAAAAAAGGTTCCCCCAGAGTAAGGACGGTGAAAGAGAAGCAGAAGCAGTAGTAGGGCACTGGGCCTTGGCAGGCACTGGCAGATCATAGCCACATGCATCACCCTTGAGCAGTACTTAATTTCCATATTATAATGCCTGGTTTTGTCACTAATATTTGTCAGTGAAAAATAAATTATGATATGATAGAAAGATAATTAAAAAAAACAACTTATCCACAAATAAAGGTTTGGCTGGTAAACTACACAGGAACAGGTTTTACATTTTAAACAACTGAAAGACAATCACTTGTCTCTTCCCCTTGTAAATGCTGATCGGCAAGAATTAAACAAGTAAGGAAAAACTCCCACAGGTTCTTGGACCCATCAGTCACAGCCATAGCAATCAATGAGACCACCTCTAATTTTTTGGCTACTTTGGCTACATGGCTTGTAATGGCACCAAAACAGCTTGTTATGGCGACTACACGTGGCAACAAACAGACGAATCCTAATGAAATTCAGGCACATTTGCAATAAGGAGATTTGTACAAATGCACAAAACAAATTTGTATGAATCCTAATACACACATCTAATACCGTATTTGCTCAATTATAAGACGACCCTGATTATAAGACGACCCCCAAAATCTTAATATTAATTTAGGAAAAAAAGAAAAAGCCTGAATATAAGACGACCCTATAGGAAAAAAGTTTTACCAGTAAATGTTAATTCATTTAAACAATTTTTTAATAAAAGCTATGATTGAGAAAAATATTTTGGTTTTATTTCCTTCTATTTTCCAACCTGCCCCCCAGTTATGCACATCTGCCCCAGAAATGCCTTATACCCCCTATATGCCACTGTGCCCCATGATATGCCTTTTAACCCTCTAAATGCCACTGTGCCCCATGATATGCCTTTTAACCCTATATGCCACTGTGGCACTTAGAGGGTTAAAAGGCATATTATGGGGAAGAGTGGCATATAGGGAGGTTTAAGGCATTTCAGGAGGCAGAGTGGCGTATAGAGGGTTAAAAAGGCATTTCTGGAGGCAGAGTGGCATTAAGGGGGTTAAAAGGCATTTCACAGAGCACCCTGCCTCCAGAAATGCCTTATGCCCCCATTTAACACCCCCCCCCACTTACCGGTACTTCTGAGTCTCCTGTCATGTAGCTGGGGCAGCGTGTAGACTCAAGCTGAAGCCGGAAGGAGGCGTGGCTAGCAGCGGGGGTTGTCTGCGTGCATCGCGCAGACATTCCCTGGCTGTCAGAGATCAGAGTTCCCGGCACCGGTGCAGCTGCAGGGGATCTGGATCTTAGTCGTCTCATAGTCAGACTTTGAGGTCTGATTATAAGACGACCCCAATTATAAGATGAGGGGTATTTTTCAGAGCATTTTCTCTGAAAAAAACCTCGTCTTATAATCGAGCAAATACGGTATATAGTCTTGTTTCTCCAAATAACGGGTTACAGTTTCCATAAGTAGTGTTTATCAAATCAAATCTATTAAAAGCTAAAAAAAAATATTTAGATGGTAACCAATTAGAGTTACCACATCGGCCATGTTTTCCAGGAAACATATTTTTTACATATTGCTGACCAGACCAGATAAAATGCTGCTCTGCAGTATGTGGGATGTATAGACTTATGGAAGGGAACCAATTAGTCAGTTATACATCCCCCATATTGCAGGGCAGCACTTTATCTGGGCTGGTCAGCAATATGTAAAATATATATGTGTCCTGGAAAACATGCCTGATGTGGTCTCCCTATAACCAATAGCCTTTCATGTATGAACATATTATTTGTGAAATATGGTTTTCATAAATACAAACAATGACGTATGTTAACAAAACATATGATACATTTGTTGTAACTTTGTGGCATTGAACTCATCTTATGTATTTTGATTCTAATATTAATACTTTATTTCTCACAGTATTGTGGGTGTCCAACCGAATGTTAAATTTGTTCAGAAGGCTCCAGTGCTGACCACTGAATCAACTGCGTTTCCCATTAGAATTTTTTTTGAATATATCTGTACAAAATGCCTCCTGGATACTGAACATATTTTATGTCATAATGAATTACCGGTAAGTATTTTTTGCTGTACAGAAAATAAATATTGCTTAACTTGTCTGGGTGGAGTATGCTACAAAGTGATGCTTAGGTGTTTGGTTCATGATACAGCCCTGATCTGCCCAAGGCCTGGTAAATAGGAATGTTATGACGTCTTTTTGTTAACGATGTCCTCTAGCAATAGAAATGACCTACAAAATTCTGGCTTCACAAAATTAATTGCCAGGTTTTGCCACTGTATAGTCAGAGCTCAATCCAACCCTTATGTGAAAGCCATTGACTACCTTTTCATTTATTTATTTATTTTTATATTTATATTTATCTACTTACAGATGATGGTCACCTTGCTTTGTCTTATTACTGAAAGTAAACACTGACTGAAGTATGACTACAGGAATTCTTGACTCAATTAACTCATAAAGACTTCACTATGAGATCTCGGTTATTCAAGAAATGTGATGCTCTTACTAATGTATAAGGTCAATACCTTTTCAAGTGACCCAAATCAGGGCCGGCCTTAGGGGTGTGCGACCTGTGCGGCTGCACAGGGCGTCATGGCAACAGGGGCGCTGTCCGGGACTTAAATTATAACATCGTTTGTTTTTTTTGTAACTTTATTTAAGCTCCATTCCATGGAGGATGTTAAATAAAGTTAAATGAAAACACCGTTTTTTTTTTGTTTAAGTCCCGGGCAGGGGCGCCGAGCGTTTGCTTGTGAAGTTTTCAGCAACCGCTCGGCGCCCCTCAGTCTCTCTGGCGCTCAGCTGTGAAGCGCGCACCGCGGCAGAGCGGGAAGACGGACGCCTCCCGCTCCCACCGCAGGACTCCTGCAACAAGGTAAGTAAGGATAGGGGGTAGATATAGTGATAAGGGGCAGGGGGGGTAGATAGTGATAAGGGGCAGGGGGGGTAGATAGTGATAAGGGGCAGGGGGGGAGGCAGTGATAAGGGGCAGCGGGGGGTAGGCAGTGATAAGGGGCAGGGGGGGAGGCAGTGAGAAGGGGCAGGGGGGGGCACCAGAGGAGTAGTCCACACAGGGCGCCAGAACACTTAAGGCCGGCTCTGACCCAAATACACCACTATCGGCAAAGAGTTATATAGTGCAATTCAGGTAATTCAAGTTTTTTGGGGGGGGGGGCATTACTTTTCTCTTTACATTCTGATTGGTAAACATTTTTCCCACACCCAGTTTTGGTTCAGATTGTTCACCCATCTTAAGGCTTTCACTACATGTGAGCTGTGACAGGTGAGACTGACACCGCAAAACAGGGTAAGATAAACTGAGTTATTAATATTAAACACTTTTTTCAAATTTCCAGTTTTCTCCCCTCCTGATAAAAATGTTATTGAAAAAATATGGACATATATGGTGTCTTTGTAATATAGCATACAATGTTATGTTTCAATCTTTTTATGTTATTTTCCAGGGAACTAAATTGTGCTCTGTTCATTTCAGAAAATAACTAAAAGTTGATATAATCCCTACATACTATGATTACTTATTTTTATATATAGTGCACTGCCTTTTATCATTTGCTAATTATTCAAGATAAAATGATCATGATTAAGTTTCCTCTTGCATGCCAAAACTAGTGGAAGAACATTCTGTAGGGCTTTTTATTTTACATTTTTAAGTCTGTATCAATTCATGAGAACAAACAGGAATGCACAGAACATCCATCAATAGGTACTAAGCTTTTCTTGTACCCAGAACCTCTGAGGGATGCAGTCAAATTGCACAAAAGGAAAAAAAAGGCAAATTAACCATATTCTTTTTTTATATCTTCATGTGATCCACTGGGTTTTAAACACATCCAAAAGCCCCTGCAGAGTAAATAGATTTTTGAGAGTTTCTTTTGGTTACTCTTTAAAGTATAACTTAGGTGGCTGCCCAAGGTGCATAAAATCAGTGATTGACATCTGGTAAAGGAGTTATAGCCTAGTTTGATTAATTGTTCTACTGAGGTGAAAGTATGACTTAAAGGCTTTTGTTATGTTATAAAATGTAGTATTCTTTGTATTGTTGATGCTTGTGAAACAAACCACTCTATTAATGTGGTTTTTTTACAGTGTTCTTGTGAAATAATGGGGACAATGAAGGTTCTTCTGGGGGCCCTGTTCTTAGCAATATGCTTTGCTGGGTGCTTTTCCCAGGGTAAGTACATATTATGGGAACTATAAACAGACAGCATCTTTACTTCATCATACTGTGTTTGAGCTCGACATTTTTATCTGAAAATAATACATTGCAAATTTTGTCATTAAGCACATACATGTAAATATTTTGATTATGGAGATCTGATAAAAGAGGCAAAAGGTATAAAAAGGGGGTATACTTTTCCCTGTTGACATTAGTACAAAAACAAGTAAAGATTAAGAGAATTACTGATGTATTATGAACATGTACTTCTACTTCACATGTATTTTTTTGTGAGATAATATTAATGTTGTGATTTTAATTTTTACCTTTTTGTTTTTGTTTAGGTTTTTCTTCAGGTAAGTATTTGTGACCATGGTATTTGTAATTACATTTTACAGTCTGTTTGTTAAAAAAATCCATACAGTGGTGATTACAGATCAAATTAGCAAAATTATTTGTATACAGTGGGAGCAGCCATATTCATTTACTGTTCTCAGGATCTGCATGATTATCTCTTATTGCTACACTCTTGTTAATTTGCTGTTCAGTCATACTTTGAAAGAACAGTGATAGGAGAAGGGTAAAATTAAATAGTTACTGTTAGTTCTGCCCAGGGCTGCCATCAGAGGGGGGGTGAGTAGTGTGTGTTTGTATGTGTGTGTACTGTGCAGTTGGGTTAGATTCTGTGTGTGTATGTGATTATGTATTATAGTATATAATAAAAACCAGCCCTGGAACTGAATACCAGCCCCATATGTCATGGCGACATAATTGTGCATACGGAACATGTGTGGGTTCCAGACCCAAATTTGTTTTTGTTAAGAATAGGGACAATCCATGCATTTCTAAAGTATTTTTTAAGAACACATTAATCATACAAAAGATGAAAATACAATTCTTAATATCACTGTGGCCCATAACATCATATGATGACCATCTGGAGAGCACCGGTGCAGAAAAACATGCAAATTATTCTTTAGAGGTAAACATGGTTGATGGCAGAGGAAGACCCTGCAGGCGACCAATAGGCTCACTTGCACGGCCCTTTAACCCCTTAAGGTGCAACAAGTGCACCAGGAGCCTTTAACTGATAGAACAGGGAGACCAACAGGGAGAATGACTGCCCTTACACATTCTGACTTCATACACACCTGCTGCGCCTGAGGCTCTCACCTCACCCTTCCTACGGCCCTACATACATACACACATTCGCTTTCTCTCTAATCACCAGTACTGCTCACAGACAGGGCCGGCCCTACAATGGAGCCGAGTGGTCGCTCGTACAGACTTTTAAAACCCCAATGCTGCAACTTACCCTGCAGATGCCACTGGTCTCCCTGTTCTATCAGTTAAATGTCCGTACGAGCGACTTTATTGGTCGTTCGTACTGTCTGTGTTTGGTCATCTGATTCCTGGCACTTTACTATAGGAATAAATTGAACTATTTATTTTTTTACTTATCCAGATATAAAACACCCTCCTGAATTTGTAATCACTTCAGAGGACAAAACTTTCTAGGCCCAGAAATCAGTGAGCAGAAAAGTAAAGGCTTTGTGTTCTTTACTATATTCCAATCTGCATATTCTATTAAAAAGGATTAGTGGCACTAAATCGTGGCTTCAGGCATCCCGTGTATGATGATTTTTTTTTGTTTACCGATGTACTCCCAATCCCATCCCATTACATATGCCTTAGAAAATCAGGAAAAGATGGGGATGGATGGGTAGGCTGATTTGGTGGCGCAATGGGCCATTTGACTAGACTTGCCCCCCCAGGCCTTAGGCTTCCAGTCCTCCCCTGGGCATTAGCATAAACATTCACATGATACACCCAACGCAAACACTATATGGACAAAATTTCACTATTGAAATCAGGTGTTGCAATCAGACCCATTGCCACAGGTGTAAAAATCAAGCACCTAGCCATGCATAACCAGAATGAGAAATCTGTACACTCCAAGAGAACCCAGGTACTTAACTGTGCCAGGAAAGGCCAGTTCCTCAGTAAATCCAGTAGAAAAATAAAGGCTCCAGGCACTCAAGAGTTCCAACGTCAGGCAGATTTATTGAGACAAAAAAAAAAGTTTCGACCTCACAATGAGGTCTTTTTCAAGTTTACCTAGTCATGCAGTCTGCATTTACAAATGTGTGAAAAAAATGGCTCAGTGAATTCAAGTGTGGTACTATGATAGGACGCCACCTTTGCTCCTTTGTGAAATTACATCCCTGCTAGATATTCCACAGTCAACTGTAAGTGGTATTACTGGAAAGCAGAAGCGATTAGGAAAGGGGGTGTTTCAGTACACACAATGCTGGTTTTGCATGTGATACTCAGTTAACCAATTTGTTTACGAGGCAGTCCTACTTTCTGACACACCAAAGATATTTGCATATTGTGACCTATAAATGTTTTTATGATGTTGCAATACAGCTTAGAAAATGTTTAAACATTAAAGGATTATTAGAATTATTATAAAATGAATAATTTGTTAATGGTTTTGCATACGTTTACCTCTAAAGAATAATTTGCACTGTTTTGCAGACTGATTAGCAAACCACTTTTGATATTTTATCTCTAATCTTTTAGGAGAGCTACACATTTATTTGTCAGTTTATTATCTACAGTGAAAGTGATTTTTGTGTTTTTAGCAACCTTTTTTCAATATTTTATTTACGTAAACTTGAAAATGGTTAATTTCATACTTAAAATATTATTTCGTTTAATTTGGGCTCTTCCTGCCAGATGGTCCCAACCCTTTGCATGATGTCATTGACCACAATGATTAAGAACTGTGTTTTCTTATGCATCCTTTTATAATTTGTTCATTAATTATCCTTTATAAATGCCTATTACGAACAAAAAAAAATTGTCCGGAGACCCACGCATGTTCCACATGCACAATAATGGCACCATAATATATGGGACTGATATTCAGTTATTTCCAGGGCTGGTTTGTTTTGCCATTCCAGCACTGTTCTGCTCATACAACACACACACACACACACACACACACACACACACACACACACACTTTTTGGATCTTTAATACCTAAACCTATAATTGTAGAAGTTGAGTGACAGAGAGAGTGTCTGTAATTTAAACAGTACATCCCTAATATATAATATATTTTTCTATGCTTCATCTTACCCTGGTCATATTTGTATTGTGGCTTTATGTTTAGTTGTATTATTATAGTTGGTTACGATAATACCTAACAAATGTTATTTTTACAGCTGCCAAAACCTGTAATGATTGTAATTCGACCAATGCCATCTGTGAGGAGAAACCAGGTTATGTCATTTGTACCTGTAAAGCTGGATTCATAGGAAACGGCCTTAACTGCACAAGAATTGTGTTTTGTGACAGTACCAACTGCTGCCCACAAGGTTATTTATGGAACCGTGCAACAAATGTCTGCAATGATATTGATGAGTGCAAAAGCGCTACATTGAATAAGTGTGCCCCTCAAAGCAACTGTATCAATAGAAATGGTGTCTACCTGTGTTCAAGTGCTTACAGCCCTCAATGCCAATGTGACAAAGACACAGACTGCATAAATACAACGGCTGGTGTACAATGTGCTGACCCTTGCCAATTTTATGAAGAGCTTGATGGAGCTCACAGGCTGTTTACCATCAACTCCACTGGGAGATTTGCTACAGATCGATATAATGTTGGCTGGTTCCGTTACAAAAACAATTATAAGATAAAAGAAGGGTGTGTTGGTTTTTTAAAATGTGGATCGCTTGAGCCATTGAGTCTTGGTGCTAGCCATCCAGATGTTGGAGATGGAGTGAAGCAAGTCCTTCTAAAAATCAACTCATTAACTGGCTGCATAAATGGAGCAAACATCTCAGTGAAAGCCTGTCCCGGGGGGTTCTATGTCTATAAGTTTTCAGGAATGACTAGACCTGATGTTTATTGTACAGGTAAGTAACGTTATAGCACTTTTTTGTGAGATATGTACCAAAGTTTCCCAAATTAGTCTAAAAGAGTTTATTTTACTGAGAGGGTGGTAGATAAGTGGTACACTATTACAGCAGAAGTGGCATAGGCTAAACCAGTGATTCTATTTAAACATACATGGGATTGGCACAAAGTTATCCGCAATCAAAGATGAGATTGTAAAAATGGGGAGACTAGAATTGTTCTTATATGCTTTTCTACTATGTGCTAAATTTCTAAATAATAAATCACTGTTTTGTTTTCAATTATATCAGTAGCTGCCAGGCTTCCCAGACTCTTTTGGGTGCTGTATGCCAAATTGGGATTCTCTTAACACTATAAAAAAAAGTATATGACTTGTCAACACACATATAACCAACTGATGCATTTCCAAACTAAATAACCCTCAAACTAATATTCTAATTCTAACAAAAAAAAACTTTAGTTAGCTAAAGTATGCTTCAAAAAGTTGGCCAAAAATGTTGAGGCCTTATAAGTAATGAATGGTGTCATTGATGCAATGAAACTGTTTAACCTCTCTTTCCCGTTAACTGTAAAGAAAAGTGAAACCTGTTATTTATAACGATTTTAGCTAACAAAGGTTGCCAAAAAAGCCCATATCATTAATGGACATTGCCAAAGCTGCAACAAAACTACCTTCCCTTGTCCCATTAACTACAAACAAAATAGATATGCTATTTTAAATAGCGTGCCTTTCATTTGTGGGTAAACAGACATAACAGAATTTTTTTTAACAAACAATCAAGAGAAAAAAAAACACATTCAAATGAGGAAGAATTTGTTAGACCTAACATTTATGCTGCATGGATTGTAATACATTTTCACCTCAATTATATATATATATTTTTTTTTGCAGAATCACCTCTTAACAGGACTACCACCACCACCCCCACTACTATAAGCACCCCCACTACTATCAGCACTACCTCTACCACCTCTACACCCCCTATCACCACCCCCACTACTATCAGCACTACCTCTACCACCTCTACACCCCCTATCACCACCCCCACTACTATCAGCACTAGTTCTACCACCTCTACACCCCCTATCACCACCCCCACTACTATCAGTACTACCTCTACACCCCTCACCTCTATACCCCCTATCACCACCCCCACTACTATCAGCACTACTTCTACCACCTCTTCACCCCTCACCTCTACACCCCCTATCACCACCCCCACTAGTATTAGCACTACCTCTACCACCTCTACACCCCTCACCTCTACACCCCCTATCACCACCCCCACTACTATCAGCACTACCTCTCCCAACTCTACACCCCCTATCATCACCCCTACTACCCCTAAAATAACAAATGTATCAACATGTAGTAATACTTCACATTCCACTATACCCGTACCAACAATAAAGCCCCTAGAGAACATAACTGTAACTCATGTCAAAAGTCAAAGTACCCTCACAATGACAATGCTTACCCAAACTGTAAATGCAAAAGAGGTGAAGACTCTTGAAATAAATGAGACCACTGTTGTCACTATTGAGACTAAAACAATTACTTCCACGAAAATCCACATAAAAAAAACAAGATCTGTCTCCCCTACATCTATCAAAATCCTTGTTGGAGGTGAGCAGCCTGAATCTTTTACTGACCGTCCAGACACCATGGTGATGAACACTGAAACTACAACTCCTAACTTGGAGACTTTACAGCCAGACGACTACTGCAGCCAACCAGCCCAAACAAAGACCATTACAGAGACATCATCAAATGCTGGAAATACCTGTTCCAAGTTCACTTCTGCTTTAACCACTACCACTATAACGACTACAGAGGAAACAATTGTTTTGGGTCCTAATGGATTTTCCTCTAGTTGCACTCACTACTAATCATTTTTTTCTTCACAGTATGTATTATGAGATCTTCCTACATACGAGGTAGAAAGTCTTATAAAGTCTTAGATATCAAATATGAATAAACGCTTCGTATTGCATTACCTGGGTTCACTGGATTTCCCATCTGCTTTTCTGATATTCAGTGGTTTACCTTACACATGACATGGATTTTGTTAAAAGATTGTTGTGTAAATAAGTTGCGCAGAACAAGGAAAGACAGAATAGCCTTTTGTAAATGTAATATCTATCTTGTCATTTCAGACTACCACTGTTTGATATAGCTTCTCCTGCTCCATATTAATCTTGCTGGGTGTAAATAAAGGGTAACTTGATGAACTATAGTGTTTTGGTTTCAGCAGAACAAATACTCACGTATGAAGGTTGCGGGGACCATGCTGAACTCAAAATAATCTACCTGTTACCCCCCATAACCAGAAACCCACCAATAAAACACACAAAAGCTTTCTTAGATATAATAACAACTTGCCTAACACAGTACCACTAGCATCGCACTCACCGGCCCCTTCTAATTCCGGTTATCACCAACACAAGAAGAGGGAACTCGCCCCCCCCTCATGCAATAACATTGACAACTCCCTCTGCTGCCCCCTATCATACTGACCACCAGACGATCTTAAGCTTGTTGACTATACCAGAGGTCAGGGGAGGATTGAGCCCAACTTGCCTTCCTTCACAACAGCACAATAACAGTAATTTACAACAACTCTTTTTATCAGCAAGGACACACCAGCCGCCTGCTGTGACAAGGAAAGAAAACTAAAATGTTAACTCAATACTCCTGCAAACAAAAGGAGGGAGGACAGGAGTAAGTGATTGCTGGCCATCTCATAAAAGTGGCACTGACTTAGGTCAATTTGCATACACCAATCACACAGCACTTATCCACACTTATACATGTGTCTGTCAGGGTCCGCGGAACAGCCCCCGCCACAGCAACTCACTGGAATATCCGCTTCTCTCGGGTACCGAATCCAGCGTTGCATCTGGTCCTCTCCTCCTCTGTGGCTGCAGCTAGAGGGCGCATGCGCGCACCTTTCACGTAAATGTATTGTTCCCGAACAAAGTGCTGGCGGGAACACGCTTAAGTGACGTCATGGGCGGCAAGTTTAAAACCAAGCACTGAGCATTGCTCAGTGCTCAGTTATTGTGCCTTGTATATCTATGTTCATTGTGTCTCCTGTTTGATTCCCGTGTACCAGACCTGGCTTATCCTGACTACCTTCTCTCCTGAACCTGACCTTGGCATCTAAATGGCTCTCCTGACTTCTCTGTGCACCTGACCTCGGCTAGCTTTTGGACTTTGTCTCCCTACTGTGTACCGAACCTCGGCTCTCCCCACGACACTGATATTTGGTCTTGTCTACTAAACGCTGTGCTCCAGCTCCTGTTCCTGCATATTGGACTCCGTTTATCCACTTCTCCCAACTAACCTGATAGTGCCCCGTACATTCAGCTATGCTAATTCCCAGGGGCCTTGTATGAAGGTAGTGGGGACAGTGCAGAACTCGAAATAACCAACTTGTTACCCCCCATAACCAGAAACCCACCAATAAAATACAAAAACAACTTTCTTGGATATAAAATAGGCCACAGCTTTATTAAAACCAGAAACATGAGAATGCACTGTGTTAGCCTATTATGTTTAGTATGTACAACCTTTATCAAACAACTGAAACAATAAAAGAAAAATAAACAAATAAACAATTTAAATACAATATAAAACACAATATAAACAAAACACATACCAAGTAATAATAACTTGCATAACACAGTACAACTAGCATCCTCCTTGCCGGCCCCTTCTAATTCCGATTACCACCAACACAAGAGGTAACTTACCTCCCCCCTCGTCCAACAACCCCTGACAGCTCCCCCTTTGAGCTGTTACAGGCCTCCAGAGGTCAAGCGACCCCTCCTCCAACCCTTCATCGCTTGCCAGACCGAAAATAGTGTGGTCTGGAAGACTCATAGTTACATAGTACATAAGGTTGAAAGAATACTTAAGACCATCAAGTTCAACCCTTCTACCTAACCTTCCTACTCTTGATCCAAAAGAAGGCAAAAAATGTAGCTACTTCAAATTCTGCCATCAGGGGAAAAAATTCCTTCTTGATGCCAAAAGGCAATCTGATTTCTCCTAGGATCAAGAAGCTCTAAATATTAATTCTATTTATAGCCCTATACTCAACAACTTAAACAAAAAACCTGACAACCGAGCCGAAGCCAATGACGGAGACAGTCTCCCCCCTGCAAATCAGGGACAACAAACCCCCAACAATGGTCGCAAAAACCTCCACACTCCATGTGGCTCTGGATACCAAGTTATAAATCCACGTGTCACTCGTCAAACCCAAGGGCCCACAAGTCCATCTGACATGGGGTCTCCATCGCTCAAAACTCTGCCCACTGTAAGCGAGAGCATCAACCATTTCTTGTCACCCGGGATATGATTGCCCTACAGGTCACATTCAAACCCAGACAATGCAATACCAAACCTCAGGAGGGGAAGAGGCCGTCAAGCCATTGTCCTTCAGAAACTCCCCCCCAGAGCACCACTGCCACTACTATGGGAAACAGCTCGAGAAATGCCAGCTTTCTCGTGAGCACCGCCAACCTCCAAGACTTGGGCCACTACTCGGCACACCAACGTGTGCCCAAAATAGCACCAAACCCCGCCAACCCAAATTGTATCTGTATATAAATCCAACTGGAAACCTCCAGGGCCTGCCAATAAGATCTCCTGTAGTAGGGACACAGAAACCCACCAGCTGACAGAAAGGATGATCCTCTGCAGGAAACCTGGATTCTCCTCTCTGGCAGCCGGTGGGGGTCTGCATGATGTGCACAGACAGCCTCCGTTACTCCGCTTCACTTCTGCGCTGCATCGTAGAAGCCCCAGTGCGCATCAGACGGACACCCACCGGCTGACAGAGAGGGTAATTCAGGTCTCCTGCAGCGCTGCGGGGGATCTGGATTCTAGTGTTATAATCCGATCTCTGTTTGAGGTCAGATTATAGAAGGAGAGGAGTTTTTCAGAGCATTTGCTCTGGAAAAAACCTCTTCTTATAATCGATAAAAATCGATTCGACTAATCGATAATGAAAATCATTGACGATTTTCATGATCGATTATCGATTTTATCGATTAGTTGTTGCAGCCCTATATGAAATGTCCATGTAATAAGTGTAATATAGGTAGAACCACTCGTCCATTGCATATCCGTATAGAGGAACACATTAGGAACATCAGAAACGGGTATGACAAGCACAGTCTCTCCCTTCACTACAAAAAGATACACTCCAGTAACCCAAAGGGCTTACAATTTTGGGGTATAGATTCGGTTATTAGAGATTGAAGGGGAGAGGATTTGATTAAGAAACTAGGAGCTACGGAAATGAGGTGGGTTTATAAACTACGCACTTTAACACCTCTAGGACACAACGCTGATTTTGAGTTGTGCCATTTTTTATAACCTAACTTTAGGTTGTATTCGACTATTTAACTGTTTTTATATAGAGCCTATTTATTGCACATTATAATGTCTTATTATCATTGTTTTATGTAAATTAAAAGTGGTATTATGATTTTTAATGTATATTTTTTATATTATTTATAGTATCATTGTATTAACCCAAGTACTGCATTTAAACTAGGAAGTTTTACCACCCATTTTGTACCATTACACATGAATTTGCTTCTTTCACAAACAGACTGTATTTTCGATCGCAGGATGCATGATGTAAGGCACTTACCTTGGGGACATCCTCCTCTTCCCTCCTGCAGGGACGCCACGCGCTCGCCTCATGAATATTTATAAGGCGAACCGCCTCCTGAATTCTGCCGCGTCGCTATGGCGACAGAAGACGCTGATTGACGCTGGCTTGAGGGCCTCTTCCCCTCCTGTGGTTTGGTATTGCATTGTCTGGGTTTGAATGTGACCTGTAGGGCAATCATATCCCGGGTGTCAAGAAGTTACAGTGATTGACACTCGGGAACGCCCCCCGGGCTATTTAAAGCTGTCTCACCCCTATACCTGTGCTATACCTTTTATTGTGACTTCCTTTGTGAATGTTCCTACTCCTTAGCGTTCCTCTGAGCCTCTCCTGTGTTTCTGATATTTCCCGTTACCTGGCCCCGGCTTATTCTACGGCTACTCGTGATCTCTGACACCCTGACCTGGCTCATACACCACCCGTGTTACGGTTACCCCACAAGAGTGTCCTGTTATCATCCCCAGGCCTCCCAGTGTGTGTTCCGTGTCAAGCAAGTGTTCATTTCTGCAACTTTGATTCCTTCCGGTAAGACGTATTACCACCCTCACACATGCGCGTATGCGCAAAGAACGCAAACTTGCACATTTGAACACATCTTAGATCCTGCCTTTTTACACTGTAAGATAGATAAGAACCCACTGGCCTAGATTACATTATGTATGCTGTAACACAAACACTCCTGGTACTTCTGTTCCATGCCGTCAAGGTCGCTCATAGTGCTGCCAACCAGAGTTCCGTTGCATTCTCACAGTGTAGGCCACAGCCAGGTCTGTAGTAGATGCATCTTCCCATGCACACTGCATTGTGGAGGCCCACACACACAATGAACAGGCCTTGGTCCCATATGGCAAGGTAGACAAGGCCCCTGGAACGGATGGTATACACCCAAGGGTACTGAAGGAGCTAAGCCTAATTGTGGCCCAACCATTATTACTAATCTTTAGGGATTCTTTCAGCTCAGGCATAGTTCCATTAGATTGGCGCAAGGCAGATGTTGTGCCCATATTTAAAAAGGGATCAAAATCTCAACCGGGCAATTACAGGCCAGTAAGCTTAACATCTGTAATGGAGAAATTATTTGAAGGGTTGCTAAAGGTATACATTCAAGATCATATCTTGAGCCATAATCCAATTAGTAGAAGTCCACATGGATTTGTGAAAGACCAGTCTTGTCAATCCAACCTATTAGCATTCTATGAAGAAGTTAGTAAAAATATAGACCTGGGTGTGGCTGTAGATGTGATTTATCTGGACTTTGCTAAGGCATTTGATACGGTTCCACATAAAAGGATACTCTACAAATTAATTAATTTGCTTAGGGGCAAATGTCTGTATGTGGATCAGAAATTGCCTAAAAGATAGAATGCAGAGTGTTGTGAATGGATGTTTCTCAGCCTGTACGCAGATATTAAGTGGAGTGCCTCAGGGGTCTGTCCTCGGTCCTCTTCCTTTTAATTTATTTATAAATGATCTCCCAAGCTGCATTGAGAGCCATGTCACAGTTTTTGCTGATGACACAAAATTAGGCTGGCTAATTCAGACTAATCTTGATGTTTCTTCTTTGCAGGAAGATTTAGACAGAGTTGGGGACTGGACATGCAAGTGGCAGATGAGGTTCAATATAGAGAAATGCAAAGTTATGCATTATAGTAAAAATAATAAAAATGCAACCTATTCTTTAAATGGAGTATCCTTGGGGGAAACTACAAATGAGAAGGATTTAGGAGTAACGGTTGACAACAGACTTGACAACAGTGCGCAATGCCAGCAAGCAACTGCGAGGGCTAAGGTTTTGGCATGCATAAAAAGAGGTATTGATTCAAGGGAGGAGGATATTGTCTTGCCTCTTTACAGGTCATTGGTAAGACCTCACCTTGAATATGTAGTACAATTCTGGGCACCAGTCCTTAAAAAGGACATTATGGAATTAGAAAAAGTGCAAAGGCAGGCTACAAAATTAATAAGGGGATTGGAGATACTAGTTATGAAGAGAGACTAAAAAAGTTAAAATTATATATATATTAAAAAACGGGGACATGATAACATTATATAAATATATGCAGGGCCAATATAACGAGCTCTTCAGTGACCTGTTCATTAACAGAAATTTACAAAGAACAAGAGGTCACCCTCTGAGACTGGAAGAGCGCAGGTTTATAGTCGACAAAGGAAGGGATTCTTTACAGTGAGATCAATAAGGTATGGAATTCACTGCCAAGGGAGGTGGTGTTATCAAATACACTAAATGCCTTCAAACGGGGTCTGGATATTTTTTAGAAAGGCATGACAAACATGGCTATAAATAGAACATTAATATTTTAGAACTTCTTGATCCAAGGAGAAATCTGATTAAAAATCAAAAAAACTTTTCCTCCATTGAGTAAACATTTTAATGTCACATCACCCCATACAGGAGAATTCATATCTACTCCTGAACATTGTGATAATGTTAGGTTGTTTTTTTTTCTCTCTCTCTCTCTCTCTTCTTTCTTTTAGGTACATATTTTCAATTTATAACGTTACAAATAACCCCCGAACTCCATAAAGGGGCCTCCATGGAATGTATACCTCATAACAGGTTTTTTGGTCCAGGTAGATGGGAAGGACCACATCAGGCCTTCCAACCCTTGGAGTTGGATGGCTCTGGCAATAGGATATATTGTCTCCTTTTTCCTTTTAATTTTTCTTCTTTCTTCAGTCTGAATTTGTTTGTCTTAATATTTTTTCTTTTTTTTTGAGCCGGGGTATAAGCTTTTAATACAAAAAAAGATGGTACGCATGATTTACCCAAGGATTGAAGAGCCCTCAAAAAGATCCTCATTACTGAAAATATTAAAGAAAGAATTGATTTATGTTTCTTACAAGAAACACACTGGCTTCGCTCTCGAGATATCCCCATTAAGAGTAAACAAATCGCTAAAGTTATTGTCTCCTCTTTACAACACAAAAAAAGAGAGGTGTTGCTATCATTGTTTCTACTAATATTAAATTTGAAATTTTGTATCAAGATACTGACCCTGAAGCTAGATATCTAATCATTGTTTGTAAAATAGAGGATCAATTACATACTTTAATCAACTTATACACACCAAATATTGGCTCTATTAAATTTATAGGAGATTTATTTAATATAGCAGAAAAATATATTAAGGGCACCCTCATTATGGCAGGAGACTTCAACGCAATTCCAGACATCAATATGGATAAGATCTTAAGAGGAGTGATGTGCGATCAGAGAATAGAAAGATTGGCTAAAAGCTTGACTAACTTTTTCAAAAAAAATAATCTCTGATACTTAGAGGGTGTTTAACCCAACTCAAAAATAATTCACTCATTTCTCTGCACCTCATGCCTCGTATGCCGATAGGAAACTGCCCTCTAGTTAATATAAAAAAAAATCTTTTTTACGATCTGATTAAATTGAATCAATTGTCTCCTACTAAATTTAGATCTGTTAAGATCCAGCAACTAAAAGGAAGAATGAGAGCTCGAATTTGATAAAATTAGTAAAAACCTGGAGAAATTAAAACAACGTTAGTACTTTAAAAATAATAGAGTAGATAAATCATTAACCAATAGGCTTAAGAAAAAACAGGCTAATAACCGTATTTATAAAATTATTGGAAATAATAAGATATGCACCTTTCCAGAAACGATTGGACAGGCTTTAAATAGATATTATACTGCTTTATATAATTCGAATAATAATATTAATTTGGAGCAAATTAAAAAATACCTGGAAACCGTATCAACTCCTAAACCAACTGACTCAATTAAACAAACCTATAGAAGAGTCAGAAGTCACAAAAGTAATACACAATATTAAGAATAATAAAAGTCCAGGACCAGATGGATTTAGTGGTCTCTTTTACAAAAGATTTAATGGAGAGATAGTGACATATTTAACAGCACTATTTAATGAATTAATAGATGAAGAGCATGCGCCGGAGGAATTAAGAGCTAATATCATCCCTATACTTAAACAAAATAAAAAGCCTGAAGATGTCAAAAATTATAGACCCATCTCACTTATTAACGAAGACATGAAAAATGGAAATTTTTTACTCACCGTAAATTCCTTTTTCCTTAATACAGTGGCAGTACGATCGGGTAAAGCCTCTTCCTGGACAAGAAGACGCTACGGCAAAGCAAAGGTTAACAGAGAGGAACCCTCCCCCCTACCCATAAAGCCAGGCTTACCCTGAACGAGTCAGTAAATAACAAGTACAAGAACACCAAAACTGAATGCAAAAAATAATTTATTTAGGGAGGGAAATCCGTACTGCCACTGTATTAAGGAAAAAGGAATTTACGGTGAGTAAAAAATTTCCATTTTTCCTGCCATACAGTGGCAGTACGATCGGGATGTACCAAGATCCCTAAAGAATGGGAGGGAAACCAACTCCTAGGTAACAACCGCCTGGAGCACCTTACGCCCGAAATCCGCTGCAGAGGATGAGAAGACGTCTAGACGGTAGTGATGAACAAAGGTATTGAATGATGACCATGTAGCCGCTTTGCAAATATCTTCCGGTGAAGCAGAAGCCTTCTCAGCCCATGAAGCAGACACAGCCCTGGTGGAGTGGGCCGTGACAGGAGACAAAAGAGGAACGTCAGAGACTTGATAGCCCATACAAATAGTTCCCGTGATCCATCTTGCTAGGGAAGCCTTTGAGGCAGCTTTCCCTGCCGAACGACCAGACCAAGAAATGAACAGTTGGTCAGTGGAACGGATAGAGGCAGTCCTAGAAATATATAACTCAAGGGCTCTCTTGACATCTAACATGTGCCATTTGACTTCTTCCGGAGAGGAGGGAGATGGAAAAAATTATGGAAGAACCAGAGGTTGATTCATAGCAGATTTGGATAAGACCTTCGGTAGAAAGGAAGGCTGAAGGTGGAGAACAACTTTATCCTGATGGAAGATGGTAAACTTCTCAGATGAAGAAAGGGCTTGGATTTCTCCCACACGTTTGGCAGACGTAATGGCCACCAAAAAAAACCTTCTTAAACGATAAGATCTTCAATGGAACTTCCTCCAAGGGTTCAAACGGAGGCGAGCAGAGAGCGTGAAGAACCACCGTAAGATCCCAAGCTGGAAAGTGAGCCCTCCTTGGCGGACGTTGAATGGTGATGGCCTTAAAAAAAATCGTCTGACCAGCAAATGCGAAGCTAGGTCTTCCAGAAAAAAAATTACTCAGGGCCAAAACCTGACCTTTAAGGGTAGAGACACTGAGGCCCACGGAAAATCCATCCTTCAAAAAGAGCAAAATGGAGTTGACTGTAGGAGGAAAAACCGAAAAGTCCCTTGAGGCATACCAGAAAAGGAACTTCTTCCAGATCCGAAAATAAATCTTGGAAGTAGAGCCTCTAACTGATTTTAACAGCAAGTCAGATAAATCATCCTCAACACCTTGACCCCGCAGAATCATCCTTGCAGTAGCCAGGCCGTCAACTTGAACATCTGGAGCTGATCCAGATGCAGAGCCCCATCGTCCAGCAAGTGATCTGAAAGAGGCAGTTCCCAACACGTTAGACTTCGTTGTTTTAGGAGGGAGAACCAGCTGCGGTTTTGCCAATATGGGATGACGGCTAGGACCCGCACTCTGTCTGAACGGATCTTCTGGAGGACGCGTGGAATCAATGCGACTACAGGAAAAACATAAGCCAGACGGAAATCCCACTTCATGGACAGACCGTCCAGGAAATCTGGAGAATCTCGTCTGTTGAGAGAGGCGAAAATTGGAACTTTCCTGTTGCTTTTGGACGCCATCAGATCTATCTCCGGAAGGCCAAATCTTGACACCAGGGAGGCAAAGGTCCCCTTGGTTAAAGACCACTCTGCTTGTGACCATCTTAGCCGGCTGAGATCGTCCACAATGGTATTGTCGCATCCTCTTATGTGTGTAGCTGATATGTCTGCCAGATGCTGCCGGGCCCAATTCATCAGAACAGAGCACAGAACCTGAAGGCTCCTTACCAGAGTACCCCCTTGCCTGTTTATGCATGAAACCGTCATGGCATTGTCCGACTGTATCCTCACTGCACGACCTTCCAACAGGGTTCTGAAGGCTACAAGGGCAAGAAGAACCGCTTTTAATTCCCGAAAATTGGACGAACGATGCGAATCTGCTGGAGACCATACGCCTTGTCGGAAGAGACAATTTAAATGGGCGCCCCATCCGCTGCCGGAAGCATCCGTGGTAAGTATCACCCATTTGGGGGAACGAAAAGAAAGGCCTCTGGAAAGATTCGAAGGCGTCCTCCACCAGGTAAGGTGGGATAAGACTTGACTTGCGATCGTAACATCTAGATCCAGGTCTTCCTCTCGTCTTGACCAATTTCGTAAAATATCCCATTGAAGGGGCCGCAGTTGGGCTCTTGCCCACTTGACCGCCGGGATGGATGCCGTAAGGAGACCAAGGATGCTCATGGCTTTCCTGATGGTACAAGATGGGTGTAACTGAAGGGACCTGATCTCCTGTTTGATCTTCTTGATTTTTGATGACGGTAGAAAAAATTGTTAAGATATTGAATCCACTCCTAAGCCAAGGAACTGGATCCTGGTGGAAGGGATGAGGTTGGACTTCTTGAGGTTGATAATCCAGCCGTGATTTTCCAGAAACTGCATCGTGGTGGCAAGGTCTGCCCGGAGTTTCCTTGGAGACTCGGCCTTGATGAGCCAGTCGTCGAGGTAGGGAACTATGTAAATCCCCTTTTCCCGCAGCGATGCAGTCAATGGATACAAGATCTTTGTGAAGATTCTTGGGGCTGAGGATAGACCGAACGGGAGTGCCTTGAATTGGAAATGATGAACGACTCCACGAATTCGGATTGCAAACCTCAGAAATCTTCTGGAAGACTGAGCAATTGGGACGTAAAAGGTATACATCCTTCAGGTCCAAGGTTGCCATGACGTCTCCTTGCTGAAGCAACTGGGAGACCGAAGATAAATTCTCCATCCGGAAGTGGCGTTACGGTATGCAGCTGTTCACTTTCTTTAGATCCAGAACGGGGCGAAAGGATCCGTCCGGTTTTGGGACTAGGAAGAGTCTGGAATACACTCCTTGGAAGTGTAGTGAAGCCTGAACCCTCTCTATGACTCCTTTTGAAAGGAGAGACAGGCAAGCCGAATGAAGTGCCAAATTTTTTAATTGGGATGGGTATGAGGAAATCAGGAACTGACTTCTGGGAAGTGACGAAAACCTGATCTTGTATCCCTCTGAAATGAGATCCCGAATCCACCTGCTCCGCGTAGTCTGTTCCCAAACATGAGTGAACCGCTGCAGCCTTCCCCCTACTTTGTCAGAATTTTCCCTTTTCTTGTTTCTTAGGACGATCCTGGAACTTTCGGTCTCCAAAGGAACTCCGAAAATTCTGCGCTCTGGAAGATGACTGAAAGGGCCTGGAGGTTTTAAATGGATACCTTCTATTCCATCTGGAACGTTTATCCTGAGGAAGAGCCCTCTTAGTGTCAGACATTTGTTTAATTAAGTCGTCCAACGGAGCTCCGAACAATTTATTACTTTCAAAGGGTAAATCACAAAGTGATGCCTTAGAGGCCGTATCCGCCGACCAGGATCGTAACCATAAAGCTCTGCGGGCCACAGAGGATAAGCCCATATTGCAAGCTGAAGTCTTCACCATTTCCTGAGAAGAATCCGTAAGAAGAGTATTGGACAATCTCAAATTCTTAAGTAGTTGAGAAATTTCGGAGTCTTGATCATCCGGTAAACACTCTTCCAAGGCCTGTAACCAATAGCTTTGAGCCCTGGAGACCGCTGCACTGACTACAGCAGCTTTGGATTGGGCACCTGATGCTTGGAATATACGCCTGCAGGAAGTTTTGATCCTCCTGTCCATCGAGTCTTTAAGGCCGGAGACTCCTCCAATGGGGATGGTTTTTTTTTTCGACAATTGAGCGTTGGGATGAGCCCCCTAAGGTGGACGTCCAAATAGCTCATCACTCTGGAGCTTGAAAAGGTGTTTAAAATGCTTGGATAGAAAAACCCTCTTCCCCGGGTATTTCCATTCTCTTTCCATAAGTAGCTTCAGCTTGAGAAGAACAGGAAAGCCCTTAATTTTGTTAACCTCTTCGTCCGATACAACACGAGTCACCTCTTTGGTGAATTTCCGAAGTTCTTGGGGAGGAAAAACGGCCTCCTCCTCTGAACTGAACGAAGTTGTAGAGCTTGAGGACCGAGAGATTTCACCAGATGATAGCTCTGATCTGTAAGATGACCGAGATCTTTTGCGTTTGTGGGAGGACCTACTTCAGTGTCTGCCTTAGTATATTGTAGGGATGCACTGAAATGAAAATTCTGTACCGAAACTGAAAATTCAGCATTCACTTGGCCGAAACTGAAAATGCCCCCCCACCTTTAAAACATTTTTTTTTTAAATAACCACACTTTTTTTAACCCTTTCGCTGCTAAGTCATTTCCCACCCTGGGAATAAACTATACAAACCATATATTGTTTTTTTCAGCACACCCAGCAGATTCCAAATATATGTGTATGTCTCATTAGGTTTGCAAAATAAAGCTGAAAATGGGAAAAAAGTGTAGTTTTTTTTATTTCTGACTTTTATTTTCCAAAATCTAATATCAAAACCTGTGTTCCTAAATATTTGTAGTAGGTCTAAAATAAACAGAAATTGAGAACAGTAGACTGTATTTTTCTAATATTTTATTGCTAAAAGTTCAATTTACTGGACTATCACAAAAGACATCTTTAAATTTAATGCATGGCTGCCTTCAATTAAACAGCTCTAGCTGCCTGGGATGTTAAAATATGCCAACAAAACTATATATTTTTAGAAACTACACCCCCAGCTGCAGCAAATGAGGTCTTATTTGTATCACAATCTGAATATCACACTTCTATAACAAAAAAAATATTAAAAGCGACAAGTTCATTTATGTCTTGCGCACTCCAGTCTTGTGCTACTATTATTAGGGGTGTAATTTTCAAATCTGCCATATCTGAAGTTAAAGTGGTCTTGACATCTGGGAAGCTAAATTAGACATAAGTACATAAAGTACACATTTCAAGAAACTACACCCCTTGGAGCTTCAAATGAGGGGCTACATGTATTTCTAGGACAAAAGTTGAGTGCACAAATAATGATGGAATATGTCGCTTTGGCTAGAAAATATGTTTTTTCTAACCATAGCGACATGTTCATTTGTGTCTTGCGCACTCCAGGTTTATACTAGAAACACATGCAGCCCCTCATTTGATGCACCAAGGGGTGTAGTTTTTGCAAACGTGTACTTTCTGTGCCATAATTTAACTTCCTACGTGATCAGTAATGCCACGTCAAGGCTTCAATCCTAATTACTGACCATTCACATCTCCATTCACTCGCAGAAGCACACATCATACTTTCCATACATTCACTCAAAGTACACACCATTCTTTCCCCTTACAATTCCAAAGAAATTATGGTAAAGGGAGAAAAAAAATCACTTTTACAGCAAAAATAAGTTTTGCAGTAAAAATGCAAGGAGCTCCAGGGATGAGATGGTTACTCACCTACCACACAGGCTAAATGGCTGATTTTAATAATATTTGCAGTTCATTTACAGTTCATCAGGATTTCATCGGCCATTTTTAAAAAGGGAATGTGACTTTTCATAGCTATATGATCACTGTGGTAACGTTGGCTACCACAGTGATCATTTAGCTAGAATACTTAAAACTTGTTGTTTTTTTTTGTTGTTTTTTTTTTTTTTTAAGTTAAATTAGTTTATTTTTAGATAATTGAATTTGGGGGTCTCTAGGCAATTGTGCTCTTTATTAATCTGCCTTTAGAGACCCCCTAATAATTTTTTTACGTTTTTTTACATTTTTACTTTTTTAACTTAATATTTTTTATTCTTCTTTTACAAGCCTTATACTGTTGGAAAGGTGAGGCGATTACCTTTCCAACGCATGCCCCATACCTCTTTAACTGACAATTCCTTTTTCTCCTCCACCTCTTCATACTTCCTCCTGGCTCCTCTTATAAAGGCTCCTTCACGTGCAGTGAAGTGGATATGACAGCAAATCCTGACGCACAGCGTCAGTTGCTGCGCGCATCGCAAGGGAGCAGGATCCGAGGTCTGCATTAACAGACCTCCCGCTCTCCCTTGATTGACTTTTAGACTTTTAGCCTTGTGGGGATGCGCTGGAGACCAATTGCAGGGTGGCAGGCACAGCAAAAAGCGGAGTCATTAAACAAGCAGAAGTCAGGGCAGGAGAGAGCTGGATAATCCAAAAGACAAGCTGAAGTAAAAAAACCAGAAAGGACTGTAGTTCCAAAAATGACCACTAGATGGGGATAAGGAACGAATACTCGTAGGAGCTTAATACACAAGCACCTACTACCGTTAGTGCAAGGGTTTTATGCAAAACCCAAACCCACCCCCCAATGTCGGCTGGCCTCACCTCCTTGCCATAGAACTAACGGAGTTCATGCTTAGCTAGGGAACCACCTCCACCAATGGAGAGCACCCAGTGGATATCCGGACATGCCCCCCTGCCGACCGCACCACGGAGGCACTCGCACCTTGTGGTACGCGAGGTATGCGATGTTGGTGATCCCGCCTAGGACGCGGTGGTGCCAAGCCCCGTCGGGACCCAGAGGACGCGGGGTCGGTCCTGGAAGGTAGGGACCCCCTGCGCGACACAGCTGCGGGACTGGGCGCCTGACAGACCCTCCACTTACACACGACCTCCGGGCGCGGACAGGGGCAGGTCGATCAGGATGCGCTCTGTGATAGGCGTGGACTTTGGCTGGTGCATGGGCGTTGGACAGGGGCTCCCAGGACCCTTCCTCGGGTCCGTATCCCTTCCAGTGGATGAGATATTCTAGACGACCCCGACGTATACGCGTATCGAGGATGTTCTCCGCCTCTTATTCTTTGGACCCGTTCACCAGCAGCAGAGGAGGTGAAGAACATTGTCCCCTGGGAACGAGCGTCGGAACCCATTTGTTAAGGAGTGAAGTATGGAACGTAGAGTGAATCCACCAGGACTCGGGCAACTGGAGACGAACAGCCACAGGACTAAGCTGGAAGTAGGGAAGCTAAGCAGACTATATAGCAGAAACATAACAAGCAAGAGACAGGGAGACCAAGCAAGAAACATAACCAGACAAGATATATATAATACAGGGCACAACAGGGAACAAGACAAGGAATACTCAAGATTCGACATGAACGGGACAGGACACCCCTCTACCGGGGATTCAGGACAGGACACCCCTCTACCGGGGATTCAAGACAGGACACCCCTCTACCGAGGATACAAGACAGGACAACAAGGCACAGAGCTGACAAGACTGACCAGGCAACACATGACAAGAATACACAGAAACCACAGGACCAAACAGAACTAGCCTAGGACTACAAGATAACAATTGGAGATTCCGTCACATCTTATGGCCATAGTATGCTTAGCCCACCACTACGCCAAAGTACTCCAATTTACGGTGGGTCCTAACACCAAACCCTGCTTACAGAGGTACTAAACAAACCAAACATGAAATCTAAACACACATCAGGGAGACATACCTTTAGACTGCAGACTGAGACAAACATAACGGGTGGGACACACCTTATAAAGGAAACAGAACTGAAGCAAAGAACAGAACTAGAAGCAAGGAATGGAAAATCAGAACAACGCATAAGAAATCCGGGAATGGATTGAAGCAAAACAGAGAAACTGAGGCAAGACAGAGATATGCAGCTCCGCGGCCTGGGTAGAATGTGACAGATATGCTGTTTGAGCATTGTAGGTGATTATTATAACAGAATTCTGCGATGGGCAGCAGGGGAAACCAGTCATCTTGCGTATAGGAGACGTAACGGCGTAGATACTGTTCCAGGATCTGATTGGCCCTCTCAGTTTGCCAGTTGGCCTGTGGGTGGTATGCGGTTGTCAACTGCCGTTTGATCTGCAGTCCTTTGCAAAAAGTGTTCCAGAACGGGGAGGTGAATTGCACACCCCTGTCGGAGAGGGTGGAGCGTGGCAGTCCATATAACCGAAAGACTGAACTAACGAACAGTTCTGCTGTTGCGGCTGCTGTGGGAAGACCAGTGGTTGGTATGAAATGGGCCATTTTGGTGAGCCGGTAGACCACCACCATGATGTTGTTATGTTGGTGGGAGTGAGGCAGGTCAACTATGAAGTCCACCGTGACGGCTTCCCATGGCTGGTTGGGTATCGGTAGGGGTTGCAAGAGGCCAGTGGGTCTCTGGTTACTCCCTTTGGTGCAGGCACAAGTGGCACATGGTAATGTATTTTTTTCATGTTAGGCCACCAAAGGAATGTGTCACACTCCTGTAACGCTGATAAAATGGCCAGCAGTTCCCAATCCCCTACGCTGTAGTTAGCCTCAGCTGGGCTGAGACGCCTAGAATAGAACGGGACAGGAAGCAGAAGGGCTTTCTCCCCTTGACACTGGGACAACACAGCCCCAACCACCGTCTCTGAGGTATCTACCTCAAAGAAGAAGGCTTTTGTGGGATCTGGTAGAATGAAGATGGGAGCATGTGTGAATTGGTACTTGAGGTCCCCAAAGGTCTGCTGGGTTTGGGGGGTACAGTTAAAGGGTGCGTCTTTCTTCGTTAGGCAAGTGATGGGTTGTACCAGGTGCAAGAAACCCTTTATGAAGCGTATGTAGAAGTTGGCGAACCCCACAAAGTGTTGCACTGCCTTTAAGGAGGTAGGTTCAGGCCACTGGAGCATAGCAGAGACCTTCTTTTGGTCCATTCTTATATATCCTGGTGACATGACATGTCACGTCACCAGGACATATAAGGTCAGCCTAGGAACTTGACCGTGGTTGTGTCAAAGATGCACTTCTCCAGCTTGGCGTACATGTGATGCTTTTGGAGGCGGCTCAGAACCAAAGACACATGTTTACAGTGTTCTGCGAGCGAAGAGGAATAGGCCAGGATATCGTCCAAGTACACCACCACAAATGTATCCAGCATGTCAGGAAAGACGTCGTTAAGGAAGTGTTGAAAGGTAGCTGGGGCGTTGCACAACCCAAAGGGCATCACCCGATACTCGAAAGGCCATTTTCCATTCGTCCCCTTTTCAAATGCATACCAGGTTATAGGCTCCCAAGAGGTCGATCTTGGTGAAGATGCAGGCATTGCGAAGCCGGTCCATGAGTTCTGATATCAGGGGAAGAGGGTACTTATTTTTGAAAGTTATCTTATTGAGTTCCCTGTAGTCGACGCATGGTCTGAGGCCACCGTCCTTTTTTTCCCCACAAAGAATATCTCTGCACCAGCTGGAGAGGTGGATGGCCAGATGAACCCGTCCTCAATGTATTCCTTCAGGAAGGACAGTGGGTATATGTGGCCGTATGGTATGGCTGCGCCTGGAAGGAGGTCGATGAGGCAGTCGTAGGGCCTGTGGGGAGGCAGTTGTTTGGCTTCCTTCTTGTTAAAGACATCATGGAAGGCAGTATAAGGAGTAGGAATCATAGCCGCAGCAGCGGTGCCGTAATCGGTCAGGGCTAGGACCGACGAGCGAAGACAGGTGTGTCTGCAGAGGGGCAAGGAAAACGTGACATTGGCCTGTGGACCACCTGATGAGGGGATTGTGTTGACGAAGCCAGGATAGTCCCAGGATCAAAGGGAACAAAAGAGACTGGACCAGGTTGAGGCATATGGTCTCTTGGTGTTTAATGCCTATGATCAGGTTCACTGGTATGGTCTCCTTCATGACCGGGCCAGACTGGATGGGACTACCATCGACAAGATGCACAGTGAGAGGCTGGGTCTTCTTTTGTGTGGGTATCTGTAAAGAGGCAGCTAGGGTGATATCCAAAAAACAGCAGCTGGCGCCGGAGTCCACGATGGCCATTTGGGAGGAGGACTTATTGTTCCACTGCAGAGAGACAGGGAGAGACAGATGAGGAGCAGGGCCACCCGGCAGAAAAAGAGTAGGAGCAACTGGTGGCTTACCTCGAGAGGCCACATCGGGGCAGTTGTTCACTATAGACACAGATCAGCTCCTCGTCGTCGGTTCTTTTCTGCCTCTGATAAACGCCCCCATGTTAACCCAATTTGCATGGGTTCCTCTGGAGTGGGTTGTCGGTGGACAGCTTAGGATTCGGACTGAGGGTCCTGTGCGTGGTGCGAGTGCAGAGCGTTCACTCCTTCGTTCCTGAAGCCTCCGCTGCGGCACCGGTCTGGAGTGTTTGTTCTTGTGCCAGGAGGTGGTGCAGCTGTTCTTGTACCCCATGTACCGTTGGGGTCAAGGCAGCCAGCTGTTGGGTCAAGGCGTGGATAGCTTTGGCCATCCCTGCGGGCTCCATTTGATGGCTTGTGTATTCTGTCAGGTCCTTGTGGGGATGCGCTGGAGACCAATGGCAGGGTTGCAAGCACAGCAAAACGGTCAGGCAAAAAGCAGAGTCAATAAACAAGAAGAGGTCAGGGCAGGAGAGAGCAGGATAATCCAAAAGACAAGCCGAAGTCACAAAACCAGAAAGGACTGTAGTTCTGAAAAATGACCACTAGATGCACGGAGATAGGGAGTTAATACTCGTAGGAGCTTAATCCACAAGCACCTACCACCTGATGTCAGCTGGCCCCACCCCCTTGCCATAGCAAGGGGGAGGACGCCCGGACACACCCCCCCGTCGACCGCACTCGCACCTCGTGGTACGCGAAGCCAGGGATGCGGGCTAGGACGCGGTGGTGCCGACCCGAGTCGGGACCCAGAGGACGTGAGGTCGGTCCTGGAAGGTAGGGACCCCCTGCGCGACACGGCTGTGGAACCGGGCGCCTGACAGGGAGATCCTTGATCTCCCCAACCGAGCCTGCTGCTCTAGCAGGTGACATTACTGTCCATCTCTGGAGGGGTGCCGTCGACGTCAGCACCCCCCTGATGAGCGGCACCCAGGGCAGACCACTCCCTCTCGCCCCCTCTTAGTATTGATTTATGTGATGCCTACCAGCCAACCGCCCTCCTTTGTGTCTTTATGCCCCCACCCCTTTTGTATTAGTTAATGTGATGCCCCCATGCCCTTGTGTATTGACCCTAGCCAGCCTCCCCTTTATATTGATGTATGTGATGCCCAACCACCCTGTTGTCTATTGATGCCCCCACTGCCATGTGTATTATTCCCAGCCACCTACCCTCCTGTTTATATTGATTTTTGAATGCCAAAACCAAGCCACACAACCTTTTGTATTATTTAATTTTTTAAGATGTCCCAAGGCAATTCTTCCTTCCCCCTCCCCTGAATATGGGTCCCCTTTCCTCTAACCCCAATTTTTTTTTTTAAATACTTACATTTTTGCTTTTATTATTGCTTTTCACTACCACTGGTCAACCGCTGGTGAACCTCCCGGCCGCTTTGAATGTTGGTCTGCTGGCCCACGAGGAAATTTCCAGGTTTCCCAGTCCGACCCTGATACCGGGGACATGTCCGGGGACATAATTTGTCTGGGGACAGTGTCCCCAATCTGGGGACTGTCCCCGGAAACCGGTCACCCTATCTTAGAGACATTCAGAAACTTGCAACATGCACATTTTCTCTCACTACATGGATACCTACCGACAGTGGTTAACCAGATACACCCTGTTTTGGGCCCAGATAATTCAGGTACATAACTGGGAGATTATGTGATTATGTAATTAACAGGCTTTTCCTGAAACATATTTGTATCTCTTGGCTTAAACTTTACTTAGTTTTTTTGGTCCACTTTAAGAATACACAAGTTAATGGATCTAATTTTATTTTAAACAGGCTATAATCAGTTATAAATCATATGGTACCCTTATTACTCTTATTATTGTGAATCAATCTCTCACTCAGAAGCGTGTTCTAGAAGAACAATTCTTCCTCAGTCTAGAAATTAAATATGTTTTTGAGGAAATTCCTATATATATGAGACCCCTTCCACAGATTGGCATAGGAAGGGGCAAAACATATGTCCATCACAGTCCCATGGTTTTAAAGATAAAAATCACTCTGAAAAAGAAAAAAAATGGACTACCTCAGTGCCACTTCTATGTGGAGTGGAAGAATATAGTGATGTCCATGGTGACCCAGATAACCTTGGCACACCTTTTAAAGATTTATCTGTACATACATAGGGTAAGTAAGGAGTTAAATGAACTTGCCCCAATTCACTTAATGAAAATTATAATTTATCTTGTATTTTACAAGATCAGTAATGTTTCTCATCCTCCATCATTGCTTTCTCCATGCAATCATGCACTTTTCTGCTAGATTAATAAATGCAATACTACTAGTCCTCATCCCTCATAAATATGGTTGTGTGAAAAAGAAAATACACCCACTTTGAATTCTATGGTTTTACATATCAGGACACAATAATGATCATCTGTTCTTTAGGAGGTCCAAAAATTAGGTTAGTACAACCTCAGATGAACAACAATGCATGACATGGTTTACCGTGTCATGATTTATTAAACAAAAATAAAACCAAAGTGGACAAGCGTTTTCTAACAGTGTTCCCTGTTAAATAAGCTATCTTCATCCTGCTGGCTCAGAGGCCGCGTTGTGCATTTCGTAGATTCTTTCATAAAAATGTGTACGTCAAAGTAAGGATTATTGTTTCAGGGGGTGTTGTGATAATGTAAAAAAAAATAGCTTGGTCTCGAAACTTTTCTAATTCCTTCTGTGGAATTTGCTTTAGGGTTTAGCTACTAATGAGTATAGATTTGTGAGCCTGTCCCTATTTCTGACTTTAAAGTTGTATTGATTGCAGCACAAACCAAAAACAGAAAAACAGTAACAAACCGTGTTTTAAAAAGACGTCACAGCTTCAAAGTGTTTTTTTAAAGGTCAAGGTGCTAGCTGGCTAAATACCTTACTGGCACAAAATAATTCCAATCCTTGCAGAAAGAAGGGAGACAAGTCTCTCCTCTCACAGCAAGACAAAAGCAACTATGCTTTCTTATCACTGACAAAAAAACGTAACGTGCTATTACAGTTAACCTTTTGCGTGTTAGAAGGGATACCATTTTCTCCATGAAGGCAGAGACAGTTTTTGAGTTTTGCTATAGTTATATACAAAGGAATCCTGATACACTTATACCGTAGAAATCAATATCTATATACAGTATTTGCTCAATTATTAGATGACCCTGATTATAAGTGTAACGGGTTTTTGGGTAGGCCCACCAATATCTCTGTGGTCCTTTACCCCAGTTACCTCTTTGTGCTCTGCAGGCCAATCCTGAGCCTCCGCTACCTGGGAGCTGGGATACATAACTGTGGCAGTGCCTCCACCCAACGGAGCATTCAGGGTATGGATATGAGCTCCCACTGGGAACATAGCCGAGTGATTAATAAAACTGACACAGGGCTAACTTAAAATTAACTTTGTATTGCACAGCAAAACACTATGCATAAATGCAACAGAAAACATGAAATATAGTAGAATGAAATATACAGAATATGAAATATACAATACAAGGTTCACTCGCCCACAACAATCACTGCGGCCCACCCTAATCTTCGCCCTAGTGGCCGCTGGGTACCTTTAGTTGGTGCATATAACACAGTTGGGGCCCATGAGTAAATTACTCCACAGTATGGGTTGAATTGTATTAGAAACTTCAGTATGTCAGTGGGACTGGAGATCAAAATCTTTTATTGGTGAGTGGCTAAATTCAGGGTGCCCTGTTGTGGAGACAGGGGGAGAGGTTTTAGGCTTACCACTCCACCACCTGCAATCAGGGCAGTTCAGCCTTTAACCTCTTCACTACCAACTCTGCTGCAAACAGCTCTGTATCTCTGTCTGCTGGAAGATTCTGCTCTGAGCATGGATTTCAAGCAGGCCTCTGTTCCTAGGCCTCTCTCACTCTCCTTCTCTCTCAGCAAGGGTCCTTCACCTCTGGCATCCAACTCTCAACTCCCCTCTCCAAACTCCAATGGCCCCTTTTTCACCTCATCCATGTGCTTTGCAGTTTGCCATCTGCTGGTCACTCCATAAGAACTGCAGGTGAGTCAGTGACACAGCAGCAATCACTAAAATCCCTTGAGGGGTTACATAAGATTATACCGTATTTGCTCGATTATAAGACGACCCTGATTATAAGACGACCCCCCAAAATCTGAATATTAACTTAGGAAAAAAGAAAAAGCCTGAATATAAGACGACCCTAAAGGAAAAAAGTTTTACCAGTAAATGTTAATTCATGTAAACTATTTTTTTTAATAAAAGCTATGATTGAGAAAAATATTTTTTTTGTTTTTATTTCTTGTATTTTCCAGCCTGTCCCCCAGTTACGCACATCTGCCCCCAGGCTTGCCACACCAATATGGCACTGTGGCCCATGATATGCCTTTTAACCCTCTATATGCCACTGTGCCCCATGGTATGCCTTTTGACCCCCTATATGCCACTCTGCCTCCAGAAATGCCTTATACCCCTATATCCCATTCTGGCATTTAGGGGGTTAAAATGCATATTATGGGGCAGAGTGGCATATAGGGAGGTATAAGGCATTTCAGGAGGCAGAGTGGCATTAAGGGAGTTAAAAGGCATTGTATAGAGCACTCTGCCTCCAGAAATGCCTTATACCCCTATATGCCACTCTGGCATTTAGGGGGTTAAAAGGCATATTATGGGGCAGAGTGGCATATAGGGAGGTATAAGGCATTTCAGGAGGCAGAGTGCTCTATTAAATGCCCCCTTAACGCCACTCCAGAAATGCCCTATGCCCCCATTTAACTAACACACACACACACTCTCTCCCCCCCCTCCCCTCCCCTCTCCTCTCTCCTCTCTCCTCTCTCCCCTCTCTCCCCTCTCAGCCCTCTCTTACCGGTGCTTCCAGCCGGGGCAGCGGGTTGACGTCGCCTTCTGCTGCAGCCGGAAGGAGGTGGAGTTGGCAGCGGGGGTTTGTATGCGTCCGTCGCGTATACTTTCCCCGGCTGTCAGAGATCAGAGATCTCTGACAGTCGGGGAAGGTCTACGCGACGGACGCAGACAACCCCCGCTGCTAGCCACACCTCCTTCCGGCTGCAGCGGACGTTGTCTACGCGGATCGCGTAGACGTCAACCCGCTGCCCCGGCAATACAGCAGGAAGCACCGGTAAGTGTGTATGATGGGGGGGGGGGTGAGACAGGAGGATCCAGGTCCCCTGCAGCGGTGCGGGGGATCTGGATCTTAGTCTCCTAATCAGACTCTATTTGAGGTCTGATTAGAAGACGACCCCGATTAGAAGACGAGGGGTATTTTTCAGAGCATTTGCTCTGAAAAAAACCTCGTCTTATAATCGAGCAAATACGGTAATTTTAAATATTTAGGAAAAAAGAAAAAGCCTGAATATAAGACTACCCTATAGGAAAAAAGCTTTACTAGTCTAAATCTATTTTTCATATTTATTAAAAACTGAAAAAAATGAATTTTTTGTTTTTATTTCCTTTTATTTGTCAAACTGCCCCAGATATGCCTATACCCCCCTATATGCCACTCTGCCTCCCAGATTTGCACTTTAACCCCCTCTTTAGCACTCTGCCACCCAGATATGCCTTATACCCCCTATATGCCACTCTGCCTCCCAGATATGCCTTATACCCCCTATATGCCACTCTGCCTCCCAGATATGCCTTTTAACCCCCTATTTTCCACTCTGCCCCAGATATGCCTTATACACACCTATATGCCACTATGCCTGCCTGATATGCATTTTAACACCATTTTTTGCCACTCTGTCCCCAGATTTACCATATACACCCCTATATGCCACTCTGCCTCCCCGATATGCCTTTTAACCATCTATATACCACTCTGCCTCCAGAAATCCCTTATACCCCTCTCCCATATCCCACTCTTACCCCCCCTCGACCAATGCATCCCTAGACTTGCCCCCCATGCTTCAGATTCCCTGCTGTCTAGCGGGGGCAGCCAGTGGAGGACAACCTCCGCTGCTGCTGGCCGGTACTTCTGCCGGGGCTTCTAAGACGAGCAATTGCTCTGAAAAAAACCTTGTCTTATAATCGAGCAAATACGGTATTTGTTTTCAGAACAAGTTAAGCTATTCAAAGATACCAACTTTATGGCAAACAATGCCATCATCTAACATGAGGTATTGGAAAACATACAAAAAAAACTATGTAAAACATAATTCCCCCCTTAATCCAATCCAAATAGTGGTATGTAACCAAATAAGTAATAGAAACAAAATAGTTTTCTAAAAACATCCCACTCCTGTTTTAAAAAATTATCTAATAGGTATGGCTGTACATACATGTAGATTTGACAGAAAGCCCAAGAAGAGTCAGGAAACAATTTACTATGGGTAGGGGGTAAGCAATTTGCAGGCAACCTGGAGGTTAATGAATCTGCCAGTTACATAGTTTTCTCAGCTCACATGCCCTTACCTTTCTTGTAGGTAACTGCATGCAAATGCTAATGCAAGCTGCCTTGTCAAATTAAATTCCACAGTGTTTTTGTTTTTCCAAAAAATCAAGTAGAATTTACTTCCTTTGAGCTCTTTATATTGGCCCTGCATATATTTATATAATGTTATCATATCCCCTCTGAGACACCGTTTTTCTAGCGTATATAATGTTAACTTTTTTAGTCTCTCTTCATAACTAGTATCACCCAATCCCCTTATTAATTTCGTAGCCCTCCTTTGCACTTTTTCTAATTCCATAATGTCCTTTTTGAGGACCGGTGCCAGGAATCGTACTGCATATTCAAGGTGAGGTCTTACCAATGATCTGTAAAGAAGCAAGATAATATCCTCCTCCCTTGAATCGATACCTCTTTTTATGCATGCCAAAACCTAATTGGCCCTCACAGCTAGTTGCTGGCATTGCGCACTGTTGTCAAGTCTGTTGTCAACCGTTATTCCTAAATCCTTCTCACTGGTAGTTTCCCCCAAGGATTTTCAATTTAAAGAATAAGTCGCATTTTTATTATTTTTACCATAATGCATAACTTTGCATTTCTCTATATTGAACTTCAACTGCCACTTGCACGCCCAGTCCCCAACTCTGTCTAAATCTCTGAATTACCCGGCCTAATTTTGTGTCATCAGCAAAAACTGTGACATGGCTCTCAATGCAGCTTGGAAGATCATTTATAAATAAATTAAAAAGAAGAAGACCGAGGACAGACACCTGAGGCACTCCACTTAATACCTGCGTACAGGCTGAGAAACATCCATTCACAACAACCCTCTGCATTCTATCTTTTAGCCAATTTCTGATCCACATACAGACATTTGCCCCAAAGCCTATTTCTGTTCATTTATAGGGTAGCCTTTTATGCGGAACCGTATCAAATGCCTTAGCAAAGTCCAGATAAATCACATCTACAGCCACCCCCAGGTCTATATTTTTACTAACTTCTTCATAGAATGCTAATAGGTTGGTTTGACAAGACCTGTCTTTCACAAATCCATGTTGACTTTTACTGATTGGATTATGGCTCAAGATATGATCTTGAATGTATACCTTTAGCAACCCTTCAAATAATTTCCCCACTACCGATGTTAAGCTTACTGGCCTGTAATTGCCCGGTTGAGATTTTGATCCCTTTTTAAATATGGGCACAACATCTGCCTTGCGCCAATCTAATGGAACTATGCCCGAGCCAAAAGAATCCCTAAAGATTAGTAATAATGGTTGGCCCAGAGTTAGGCTTAACTCCTTCAGTACCCTTGGGTGTATACCATCCGGTCCAGGGGCCTTGTCTACCTTAACATTATTTAATTGCTTGAGCACTTTTCTTGCGTCAGCCAATCCCATGTTCAAAGGGGTGTTTCAAAGACCTTGACAAATACTCAATATATCATAAAAACATATGATGTGATGGCAGATAAGAACCATTCAGCCCCAAAAATGGAAAAATGTTGGACAAGAACTAAAAAATAGCTTAGGGTTAATGTACGGTTATTTTTAAGATTATTAGCAGTGCCCTCTTTTGGTTAAAGATGTATTATGTCTAAATATAATTACATTTTTATTTTAATGGGTTTATTTAATTTTATTTACTTTATTATATTTATTTAATGTTGTAGTGCTACCCTACCCAGCTATACCTATGTGCACTAGCATACCTAGTTTAGCTAAATTTGATGGGACAGGAAAAAAGCAGGACTGTCCCTGAAAAAGTTGGGTCTGTTGGCAGGTATGTGGATGGAAAAATGTTATAGGGTGAAATGTGAGTTATAGCGTTAATGCTAGTGAGTGTAGAAGTGAAGGCCAGGACAAATAACAGGAGGAAAGGTCCTTGTGATTTGTGAATTGTACGTGTGTGTGTTATGTGTGTTATGTGTTATGTCACTGTGTTATATGTGTTATGTGTTATGTCATTGTGTTATATGTGTTATTGTGTGTGTTATGTTTTGTAGGTTGTGTATCAGACGGAAAAAAATGAAATGGAAATGGAAAAGGAAATGGAAAAGGCGAATTGGCGCCCCACTCACTTGTTTCACCCCAGGGCAAAGCATCCAACACTGTCAGTCCTAGACGTTTCGCAGCGGACTTCCAGAGCTCAGACACAAGGCCCTAGCGTAAGCTGGCTACTCTGGCGGAGGTAGCAGGCGTTGCCACACCGCAAACAGACGCAGCCAGGGGGAGAAACTACCCTTACCATTAGGGACATTTTGGGCATGACTCTAGCCAGGAAGCGAACTGGCAAAGAAGAGACACTGGCACCACCACCACCACCAGCAGCATTGAAAAATGGAAAAGGCGAATGAGTGGGCAATTGGCGACCCGCTCACCTGTTTTACCCCAGGGCAAAGCATCCAAACAACTGTCAGTCCTAGACGTTTGGCAGCAGACTTCCAGAGCTCAGACACAAGGCCCTAGCGTAGGCTGGCTACTCCGGCGGAGGTAGCAGGCGTTGCCACAGCGCAAACAGACGCAGCCAGGGGGGAGAAACTGCCCTTACCATTAGGGACATTTTGGGCATGACTCTAGCCAGGAAGCGAAGTGGCAAAGAAGAGACGCTGGCACCACCAGCAGCAGCAGCATTGGGAAAGGCGAATGAGTGGGCAATTGGCGACCCGCTCACCTGTTTCACCCCAGAGCAAAGCATCCAAACACTGTCAGTCCTTGGCGTTTGGGAGCAGACTTCCAGAGCTCAGACACAAGGCCCTAGCGTAAGCTGGCTACTCCGGCGGAGGTAGCAGGCGTTGCCACACCGCAAACAGACGCAGCCAGGGGGGAGAAACTGCCCTTACCATTAGGGACATTTGAGGCATGACACTAGCCAGGAAGCGAACTGGCAAAGAAGAGACGCTGGCACGACCACCACCAGCAGCATTGAAAAATGGAAAAGGCAAATGAGTGGGCAATTGGTGACCCACTCACCTGTTTCACCCCAGGGCAAAGCATCCAAACAACTGTCAGTCCTAGACGTTTGGCAGCGGACTTCCAGAGCTCAGACACTAGGCCCTAGCGTAAGCTGACTACTCCGGCGGAGGTAGCAGGCGTTGCCACACCGCAAACAGACGCAGCCAGGGGGGAGAAACTGCCCTTACCATTAGGGACATTTTGGGCATGACTCTAGCCAGGAAGCGAAGTGGCAAAGAAGAGACGCTGGCACCACCAGCAGCAGCAGCAGCATTGGGAAATGCGAATGAGTGGGCAATTGGCGACCCGCTCACCTGTTTCACCCCAGAGAAAAGCATCCAAACACTGTCAGTCCTTGGCGTTTGGGAGCGGACTTCCAGAGCTCAGACACAAGGCCCTAGCCTAAACTGGCTACTCCGGCGGAGGTAGCAGGCGTTGCCACACCGCAAACTGACGCAGCCAGGGGGGAGAAACTGCCCTAACAATTAGGGACATTTGAGGCATGACACTAGCTAGGAAGCGAACTGGCAAAGAAGAGACGCTGGCACCACCACCACCAGCAGCATTGAAAAATGGAAAAGGCGAATGAGTGGGCAATTGGCGACCCACTCACCTTTTTCACCCCAGGGCAAAGCATCCAAACAACTGTCAGTCCTAGACGTTTGGCAGCGGACTTCCAGAGCTCAGACACTAGGCCCTAGCGTAAGCTGGCTACTCCGGCGGAGGTAGCAGGCGTTGCCACACCGCAAACAGACGCAGCCAGGGGGGAGAAACTACCCTTACCATTAGGGACATTTGAGGCATGACACTAGCCAGGAAGGGAACTGGCAGAGAAGAGACGCTGGCACCACCACCAGCAGCAGCAGCATTGGGAAAGGCGAATGAGTGGGCAATTGGCGACCCGCTCACCTGTTTCACCCCAGAGCAAAGCATCCAAACACTGTCAGTCCTAGACGTTTGGCAGTGGACTTCCAGAGCTCAGACACAAGGCCCTAGCGTAAGCTGGCTACACCGGCAGAGGTAGCAGCCGTTGCCACACCGCAAACAGACGCAGCCAGGGGGGAGAAACTGCCCTTACCATTAGGGACATTTGAGGCATGACACTAGCCAGGAAGCGAACTGGCAGAAAAGAGACGCTGGCACCACCAGCAGCAGCAGCAGCAGCATTGGGAAAGGCGAATGAGTGGGCAATTGGCGACCCGCTCACCTGTTTCACCCCAGAGCAAAGCATCCAAACACTGTCAGTCCTAGACGTTTGGGAGCGGACTTACAGAACTCAGACACAAGGCCCTAGCGTAAGCTGGCTACACCGGCAGAGGTAGCAGGCGTTGCCACACCACAAACACGTGCAACCCGGGGGAGAAACTACCTTGAACATTAGAGAAAGAAAATTAACTTTCCAAGCTAAGAGCTGGGTAACCCAACTTGGGCAGATTGAATTTAAGAAAGGCAATCTGCTCCATCAGATGAGGTGCCATGCGTGAGCGCTGTGGACTCAGTATGTTTCCAGTCATAGAAAACACGTGCTCACTTTGAACAGTGGTTGGCGGACATGATAGAAGCTGCTGCGCAACCCATGAGAGTGCAGGCCACACACTCTTCTTTTCATCCCAGTAGCTAAGAGGATCAACATTAGGTACAGAAGGAACTTTACAAAGGTAAAGTTTGACCATTTCAGCAGCACTACTCTCCTTTCTGCTGCTAGCTCTGTCAGATGGTTCAACTATACTCCCAAGTGCCTCTTCCCAAAACGCAGCTGCTCCACTCAGCTGTGTTGTGATGCTTGTGGCACTGCTGCTGATGCTGCTGCTAGGAGTAGCAGACCACATCATCTCTTCCTCCTCCTGCACCTCTCCCTCCTCGGACAGCATTCCCATTTTACGCTGCCAGTCACGCACCTTGTTGACCAATTGCTCCCGGTAGCTACTGAGAACATTGAATTTCATCGCTAGCTTTCCCTTAATTCTTGGATCACAAAGGCACGCTAGCATCATTTCGGGACTCTCTTCCATGCGTTTGCGAAGGTGTACTTTTACCAGATCCTTCAGCTTCCTGACTATGGCTGCTACGTCAGGATGTAGAGTGCCACCTTGAACAGCCTAACGGTTTTCAAGGAACACATCCATCTTGCTGCCTAGATGGGAGAACACTGGGATTACCTGGGCCAGACTGGCAGTGTTTGAGCTTAAATTTTCAGTGGCATCCGTGAATGGTTTAAGGACTGCCACTAGCTGGGCGATCACTGTCCAATCCTCCTTATTCAATGGAGATGTAATCCCAATATTATGCTCTGAGGCAAGATTATGGATTGCCCTGTGCTGCTCCAAAATCCTCTCCAGCATGTCTAACGTGGAGTTCCACTGCGTACTGACATCCTGTCGTAGGCAGTGTACGGGAAGACCTGACCTCTCTTGCTCTTCCCTCAAAAGTTGGCTAGCTTTAACACTATGGTGAAAGTGCCCAGCGATCTTTCTGCAGCGGGACAGAACTACTGCTGCTACATTAGTTCCTTCTGACATTGCTGCCTTCACTACAAGATGGATGATGTGGGCTGCACAGCGCACACCAACAATATGACCATCTCGCAGCGCTTTCACCATATTGGCACCTCCGTCAGTTACCACAAAACCAACTTCAACATTGGTGCCTGCCTCTGCTCCCACCCAAAGGCTAAATATTTTCCTCATCGCATGCAGAATATTTTGGGAAGTGTGCTTTTCATCCATCACTTCTGCATGGAGAAGGAATGATCGGTAGCCTGCTGCAGCAGCTTCCTTGGGCACACCGGGCTGCCACCAGTGTGCTGTCAAAGAAAGAAAGGCATGCTGCCCACTAGTTGCACTCCACAAATCTGTTGTGAAATGAACAGACTGACCAGCAGCCTTGGAAAGCTCCTCTTTCACTGCTGAAACACAGGACCGATACAATGAGGTGACAATGTTCCTGCTGAAAGTGGAACGTGACGGAACTGTATATTGTGGAGCCACAGCCGCCATCAATTGTTTGAAAGGCTCCCCTTCAATCATGGAGAAGGATGCCCCTCCAACAGCAATGAACTGACCAATAAGTCGCGTTACTTTATTGGCCTGCTGTTTGGACATTGACCTTTTTGATTGGAATGCCACAAATTGTTCCAGGGTGGGCTGGACATGCAGTGCTCCAACCTGCCTTGGTCTCTGGCTGCCAGCACTAGCTGCTGCTGCTGCTGCTGCTGCTGCTGCTGCTATTGGCTCAGAGGCAGCTGTTGGGGTTTTTCCACAGCCACCAGCTATGCTGCCTGCACTAAGTTTTACTTCCGCATCTTTCCCCAATAGCACAGCGTTGTGTTGAGTGCTGAGGTGATGCTTCATGCTAGCACTGGTAAAATGGCCAGACACTTTCCCTCTGCTTATTAGCTTCCCACAATGTTTGCAATTTCCATAGCGCCCTTCTTCAACATTTTCAAAGTGCTCCCAAATTGGGGCGCGCATAGCCTTGGAGTGTGCCTTGGGTGCTGCTTCTACTGCTCAGGGTGGATGAACAGAGGCAGAACTAGTGGTGGTGGGACTGGTGGTAACAGTACTGGCCATAGTGGGACTTCTAATTGCTTTAACTCTAGATTTGGTAGGTTTTGCTGCTGCTGGTGGTGGTGATGATCGTAGCGGAGAAGGTGGAGGCTCAGGGGAAAATTGTGCACTAGTCATTTGGACACTGCTCCCTGAGGAATCTGATTCCTGACCACTCATCTCCTCTACTTCCTCTGGTTCATAGTCTAGTTCTTCATTAGCCAGATCAAATGGAATTCCTGCTAGGCTGGAGCTAAGCCTGATATCGTCGTGACTAGTAGTAGTGCGAGCAGGAAGAACAGACTCTGCACTTGGCCTCTCAGTCTCAGGCTCCTCTGCTACCTCGCTAGGTGGAGTTCCACTATGTGTAGCCCTCTCTCTAACTGTCTTTACAAAAATATTGTAAGGACTTGGTGGCTTGTTAGAGGTACTAGGAGGACATGGCGTGGCGGTACCGGTGGGATCAGTAGGCGCAGCACTAGTGGTGGTAGAGGTGGTGGTGGTGGTTTTCCCTACGAAGGAATGAGATCGCTTTGGTTTGGGAAAACCCTTCTGAGTCTTGCTGCTAATTTGGCTCTGCTTGGTACCTTGCATGCTGCTTGTGGATGGGGAAGATGCTGCTTGGGGCAAAAGGCACTACTACTGCCTGCTTTTGGTGCCTTTCCTTTACTTGATGATCCTTCAAGCAATGCTTCCTCAAATGATAAGCGAGAGCTTGGCCTACTTGGCCAACTAGACTGATGCAAAGGCTGCATCTTAGAACTGGTGGTGGCGCTGGTGGTGGTGGTGGTAGATGGAGCTTGTCCCTGCTTAGTCCCAAAAGGAGGATCCATTTCAAATTTTGTGTTGTGTGTGTAGTGTAGTGTTTAAAAAAACTTAAAAAAAAAAACTTTAAAAAAAAAACTTAAAAAAAAAAAAGGGGATAAAAAAATTAAAGACTTTGAATTTACACTGGCCTAAGAGCCTAGCCTACTACTATGCTAAGCCTAAAGCTATATTTCTTAGTATTCTAGTCTAACTCTAGGCAGACGCTCTCAAGCCCACTAAGCTAAAGTGAGGTTAAGTTATATATAATATTATGTTATTAATAGATTAGAATTACTTATATTATGGATTATAGATAGAATATAGATTACGAATTAGAAAGAATTACTTATATATATTATAGATTATGAATTAGAATTTATTATATTATGTTATATAATAAATATAAGAAGAATTACTTATATTATGGATTATAGATAGAAGAATATAGATTATGAATTAGAATTTAGAATTACTTATATTATAGATTATGAATTAGAATTTATATTATATTATGTTATATAATACCGTATTTGCTCGATTATAAGACGAGGTTTTTTCCAGAGCAAATGCTCTGAAAAATACCCCTCGTCTTATAATCAGGGTCGTCTTATAATCAGACCTCAAATAGGTCTGATTATGAGACTAAGATCCAGATCCCCCGCAGCGATGCAGAGGACCTGGATCCTCCTGTGTTAATCCCCCCCCCCCAACTTACCGGTGCTTCTGAGTCCCCGGTGCTTAGTCCGGGCTGCGTGTAGAGCTCTACGCGATACAATCGCGTAGAGCTCTACACGCTTCCCGGACTAAGCACTGGGGACCCAGATGCAGGGGACCTGGATCCTCCTGTGTTAACCCCCGACCCAACTTACCGGTGCATCTGAGTCCCCGGTGCTTAGTCCGGGCTGCGTGTAGAGCTCTACGCGATTGTATCGTGTAGAGCTCTACGCTCTACACGATACAATCGCGTAGAGCTCTAAACGCTGCCCGGACTAAGCACCGGGGACTCAGAAGCACCGGTAAGTTGGAGGGGGGGGGCATAACACAGGAGGATGCAGGGGACCTGCATCCTCCTGTGTTATGCCCCCTCCAACGTACCGGTGCTTCTGAGTCCCCGGTGCTTAGAGCTCTACGCGATTCGCGTGGAGCTCTACATGCTGCCCGGACTAAGCACCTGGGGCTCAGATGCAGGGGACCTGGACCCTCCTGTGTTATGCGCCCCCCCCAACTCAGAAGCACCGGTAAGTTTGGAGGAGGGAGGGGGAGTGTTAAATGTGGGTTTGAGGCATTTCTGGAGGCAGAGTGCTCTGTGAAATGCCTTTTAACCCCTTTAATGCCACTCTGCCTCCTGAAATGCCTTAAACCTCCCTATATGCCACTCTTCCCCATAATATGCCTTTTAACCCTCTAAGTGCCAGAGTGGCATATAGGGTTAAAAGGCATATCATGGGGCACAGTGGCATATAGGGTTAAAAGGCATATTATGGGGCACTGTGGCATTTAGAGGGTTAAAAGGCATATCATGGGGCACAGTGGCATATAGGGGGTATAAGGCACTTCTGGGGCAGATGTGCATAACTGGGGGACAGGTTGGAAAATAGAAGGAAATAAAACCAAAATATTTTTCTCAAGCATAGCTTTTATTAAAAAAAGTGTTTAAATGAATTAACATTTACTGGTAAAACTTTTTTCCTATAGGGTCGTCTTATATTCAGGCTTTTTCTTTTTTTCCTAAATTAATATTAAGATTTGGGGGGTCGTCTTATAATCAGGGTCGTCTTATAATCGAGCAAATACGGTATATTATAGATTAAGATTAAAGATTAGAATTATTTTAGTACTACAGCTAGTAGCTTGAAGCTTTGCTTAGTACAGTTGTTGTCGTCACACAGTCAATCTTTCTTGAAAAGAAATTAGAAATAAAATAAAATGTCACAGCAAAACAGTTAGCTTCACTGCTTGCTGAACAAAAACACACAGCACTTATGCGGCTGCACTCACTAGCCCAACAAGTTCACTTCACTGATGGACTGAGGTGAGCAAAACACTAAGGGTACTTTTAATAAAATTAAATAAAATGTAAAATAAATGAGAAAATCTTTGCAAAACAGTTAACGTCACTGCTTGCTGATCAAAAAAGAACACAGCACTTATGCGGCTGCACTCACTAGCCCAACAAGTTCACTTCACTGATGGACTGAGGTGAGCAAAACACTAAGGGTACTTTTAATAAAATTAAAATAAAATGTAAAATAAATGAGAAAATCTTTGCAAAACAGTTAACGTCACTGCTTGCTGATCAAAAAAGAACACAGCACTTATGCGGCTGCACTCACTAGCCCAACAAGTTCACTTCACTGATGGACTGAGGTGAGCAAAACAAATGAAATAAAATGAAATATTATTAATTAAGAAAAATTGACTTGGTCTCTTGCTGTTGCTAAAACAAAGCACAAACTAAAGAGCTGCAGCACCAGTACTAATAAGATTAGCTGAACTATAAGCTAGTAGTAATTAATTATTAATTTTATTTATAGCTAATTAACTATTAAGCTAGCTAAAATGAATTATATAATTATTAATATTACTGATTTTAGATTAGACACTAGTAGATGTCTTGAATGTCTACCGTACACTCTACACTAGTATACTAACTAACTATAGTATATATAACTGACAAATATATATATAATTTTATAATGTATTCAATTATTAATAATATATTCTATTAAATTATTTATAAATTCTATTATTTAATTTATCTAAGCAGGACAGGCAGTAGGCACTAGTGCCAGCCCAGGGCAAGGGCACCCCAGTGCCAGTGACTCAACAGCACTACACAGTTGATGACAGACAAAAGCACTGGAAAAAAATTAAATTAAAAAATGATTAAATTAATAAAATTATTAATTCAGTAGATGTAGAACTGAACACAGTACACTGTGAGAAATGGCACGCTGAGGCTTACCAGTCTCACACAGAACAGAACAATCTCTCTCTGTAACACTCGGATGCAGCACAGCAGTGTTGCCAAAGCAGTCACAGCGAAAAATGAATGGATCTCTCAGGCAAACTCTGGTCTTATAAAGGCGGTTTCAGAATTCAAAAAACAGCAGCACAGGCATTGGACGAGACCCTTAGCGTGACGTCACAAGAGTGAGCTGATTGGAGAGACGAGGATCAGCTCACTCCTGTTTGAAATTTTGGCGGCTGCGCGGCAAAAAGAAGACTCTTTGATTCTTCGTGGTTGTGAGTCTTCGTCTTCGCCTACGGTTTGCCGGCACTGTATTCTGTTCTACGTTCCTTAGGAACGAACAAAAAAACGGCCTCTTCGTGCTCGTTTTCATGTTCGCCCGAAGACGAATGCGCAAGTCTAGTAATAATCCGCAGTGCCTAGGAATGCTAGGACCTGGGTTTTAGTACAGGGTACCGGTCAGTTGGCAACCGCCTCTACTTTAACGGGCTATGGTCTCTGTCTCCCACACCCTACCTGGTGTCCTAGATATTGGACTTCAGACAGACAAATGTGACACTTGTCTGGCTTAATTGTCAGCCCTACATTGCGGATTCTGTTTAGCACTGTCCTTGATGCTGGAGATGTCCCCTCCCCAGGTGGCACTATGGATGGCTATGTCATCCAGATAGGCGCAGGCATACTCCTGCAACCCATCCAGCAGACAGTCTATCATCCGCTGGAAGGTAGTCGGTGCATTCTTCATCCCAAACGGCACGACTTTAAACTGGTACAAGCCTTATGGGGGGATGAACGCAGAATTCAGCCTAGCCGCCGCGTCCAGAGGTATCTGCCAATAGCCCTTACATAAGTCAATAATGGGAAAGAACCTTCCCACAGCAATCCGGTCTAATAGGTCATCTACCCGGGGCATCGGTTACGCGTCAGTCATGGTGCGGTCATTCAGTCGCCTATAGTCAACACAGAATCTGGTGGTGCCATCCTTATTAGGGACGAGAATGACTGGGGAAGCCCAGGGGCTGACAGAGGGTTCAATGACCCTGAGATCGAGCATCTCCCTGATCTCCTGAAGCATGCTTTCTCGGACGACATAAGGGACGTGGGAGGCGGTAGCCGTAAGGGGTGGGGGTCTGTGGTCTCCACTTTATGAACCGCTAGGGAGGTGTAGCTGGGGAGGGATGAGAATATCACTTGTTGTTCCTCTAGGACTTGGGTGACTGGGTCCCTTTCTGAGGGGACCAACCCTTCTCCTAGCCTGACACTGTCTATACTTTTCTGAGTTTCAAGATCCCCTGGTAAGCCGGGCAGGGGCAGACCTTCCCACTCCCCTACAGCCGGGGCGCATAGGCGACCTGGCCGCCTCCTCCCTTTCCAAGTATATGTGGTGTCACAGAGTCGTTGCGTTATCGTGTAGGGACCCTGCCAGGCTAATACTTTTTGCCCTATCTGGAAGGTGCGATCCCTAGCCGTCCGGTCATACCACCTCTTCTGTCTGCCCTGAGCTCTTGTGTATTTCTGGAGCCTATCTCGGAGCCCCAGTACATAGGTAACTACGGACGGGAAGTCCGTTGGTACCATACCTTCCCAGTGTTCCTGCAAGAGATCTAGGGGGCCTCGCACCCTCCGGCCATATAACACCTTGAAGGGGGAGAACCCTGTGGACTCCAGCGGGGCTTCCAGATAGGCTCTGCGCCAAAGGTCCGAAGTATCTGCTTCAGGGTGCCATTAAATCTCTCGCATAACCCATTGGTTTGAGGAGGGTACAGGGAGCTATAAAGAGGCTTAATACTGCACAACTTCCAGAGCTGTTAGGTAACCTCGGCGGTGAACTGTGTCCCTTGATCGGACAGCATCTCCTACGGAAACCCCACCCTGGAGAATATTTGCAACTGAAGGGTTCTTGCACTATGGGCAGGGGTCGTAATTTAGCTTTCGGGTGATCCCCTCTCTTGCCTACCTGCTGGCAGATCTCACAAGTGCGGCAGTAGTCCCTAATGTCCCTGGAGATACCAGGCCAAAAAAAGTTCTGGGTGATTCTGTTCCTTGTTTTTCTCTGTCCTAAATGTCTGGCCAGGGGAATGACATGTCCTATGACATGTCCTTTCCCTGTCTGTTTCCCCCCAACCATGGCACTACGAAAGAGTCTGTCCCCTTCCCAATGGAACCGGTAGTCGTCTATCCCCCCAGGCTTACTGTGAGCCTTCTGTGAGTACGCTGCTAGGGAGTCGTCCTGTTGTACTTCCTTACTGAAGTCTGTCAGGGAGTCCCAGGTGAGGGGACAAATGCTGTACAAATATTGGTATTGTTATGCATGACATAGAAGAGCCCTACACAATGATATCTTACTTCGACTGATAAATAGAATGACTTCAAAGAGTATCTCTCACATATCGATTCTGAAAACACCAGCTAACTTGGGAAGGCAATAGATTTGCTTTAATGGGGAACTTTTTTATTACTAGTATAAGATTAAACATACATTTTCAAACTCCAATATATCAATTTGTGGTTTATTATTATTATTCCCTACATTAATGAAACACAATATGGAGGAACATTGTTAAAAAAAATAAATAGCATTTTTAGATACTACCTAGAAGGTTTTGATGCCACTCATTATCCCTGTACAGGCTTCTGACAGTAACAGTGAAAATGATTTACAGGCTCACTCATGCCCTGACTGGCCATCTAGCACACATGGCAAATGCCTGGTGGACTAATTCTTCCTGCCACGCACCGTATATTTAGCACTTTATGGGCCCAGTAACTCTAGAGCTGGCAGATAAATTTAGTAGGGTAGTTGTAGTTTCACTATGCCTTATGAAGGACAATCTTCGGTGATCTTGTTTGGTCCTGTATAATACTCCTTATATTGGAGAGATTAATGCGAGAAGAAAAATTGTAAAGGTTGACCCATCATAATTTATAATTTAGTAAATTAAACTCCACACCACCTGCAAATTCCTACTTGAGTGTATAAGCCCAAGAAACATGCTATAATATGTTGATTGTAAGAGAGGTATGATATGTCACATTGTTTGGATGTTGCTAGAACCCTCAGGTTATGATCAAAAAGTATTATTTGTAAAATGTCATGTTCGGTATCCCACGCCTTTCTTTGGTACAACCTCCACACAGCGTTATATAAAAACTCTGCTCTTCAAATCATTTATACTGGTATATGGTGAGCAGAGGATTATAAAGGTAAATTAGTTTGGCATGAGCTTTGAAACAAATTATATATGTATGTGGGTGATAAAAAAAATAAGACTGCCAGAAAAGTGGTATCCTGAAAGTATTTTGAAAATTACCTTTGTGTGTATTTTCAGGTGTTTGAAGTGGACTACTCATCATTATCGCCCTTGGTTTGGTAAGTTGTTTGGTAAGCTTTGTTCTAACCTGTTAAAGTTGCACAAATGTAAATTGTATGGAGATTAAAAAAATGAAGTCATGCTAAATAGTTGTGGATCATAGTGTAATGATGTAGACTGCAGAATGTATCGTATCATGACTGTGGAGTGCATCAATTAGGAAAGTGAGAGGGAATGAGGTTTGTAAATCTTCCGACAGAGACCTTCATAACACAGATCTCTTGCACTACTCCTACCTCAATGCTGTGAAGATGTGACATCATGCCCTGGCATTGTGAAACAAGGACTTTAGTGAAACAAGGACTGCTGAATACTCAGTGAGAATGCATTAATGAATGTGTAAATTTGGGGGCATTTTATGTCCTAATAAAATAGCAATATACAACTTGTACTTATTGCCCTATAACTTGCACACAAAAAACAGTAAAAAAATATCAATATTAGAATCAATTTAGCAGATTTTTTCATTAGCATTTGTTGATGAGTACATTATTTTTTTTAAATGAAAGTCATAATGCATTGTGTTATAATGCATTATAGATATATATATATATATTATGATAAAAATAATGGTATCTAAAGAAAGCCCTTCTTTTCATGAAAAAAAAAATTTGTGTGGGTACAGTACACGAGAAATAAGAAAATAACTGTTAAATAGAAACACAGGAGAACATTTTAATAGCCATTGTCACGAAGGGTACAACATTTCAAAAACTGTCTAGTCACAAAGGGGTTAAGTGCAATAGATAAGAGAAAATAGTTAAGGGACAGAGGGATTATGGAAAGGATTAAGGAAAGGGCAGAGAAAAGATAATGGGGCAGAAGAAGGAAAGAGTTAAAGAGACAGTTTTAGTGTGTGGGTGAAAGTGGAATGAAGGATAAGAATTAAAGGGCAAATACATTTTTGTTAAGAGTCAGAGCAGCAGGAGAAAGCAAAGGACAGGATGAGAAAATATTAAAGAGGGAGAAAATTGAAGAAAGTGAATGTTCAGGGCAAAGCAGAAGGGGGCACAAATAGGACAAAGGGAGAGGTGATTTTATGGGGAATAGAAGGCTGATGGGATAAAAAAAAGAGTATATCAATAGATACATTTTTACATGATTTACTTTCAAGTATTTGGTAAGAATTTTGTTTTTGAAAGTGTTTCCTTATATCATTAAACAAAGACCTTGGGAGAAATGCAAAAAATTAACAACTTTGATTTTATTTTTTTCTTTGGCGGGAGGCTTTCCAAATGCTAGTCTTTCACTGAAACGCTTCCTAACCTAGCACGAAAAGGCAAAAACCTGTATTTTCATTATTAAGCTTTTAACAATAGAAATGGTGCTGTACTAATTTACCAAAGGACCCGAAAGTTTTTCCATTTTTTGATTCCTCTATACTTAGGTTTACCATTAATAGTAAAATCTAATTTTTATTCCAGCCATCATGCAGAATATTCTACTGGGATTATTTTTCCTTGCGATTGGCATTGATCAGTGCCATTCACAGAGTGAGTATGAACATACAGTTTATCACTTTCCTTGATAGAAACATAGGGTATCTATTAGATGCCTAGACATGAGATGATGTCTAGTTAATGTAATATGTGTACTTATTTCTTAAAATACATATAATCTCTGTTTGGCGCTGCTTTTTGTCTAGCTAACAAAAACATAAATGACAATAATAATAACAACCAAACACAAGTGGTTCAGATTACAGCACTCGCTGCTACCTGTGTCCTCCAAGGACCAGTTTAGAGCAGAAAAATCTGTACTTTTGGCTGGTATAGATGTAAACTACTGACAGGCTATGTATGTGGTATGTGGAAGCATAGTAGCTCAAGGTGTGGTAGGGATAGAACTCACACAATAGAATTTTGGGTAGGGTGAGCGGATAATTGGGTATCCAACAAACATTTTATTTTTTTAGAAGCCAGGAGGGTAGAAATGAACGGGGCAAGGGGAAAACGGTTAAAACTAGCATAGTTAATTCTTGACACTTAAAGGGGCCCATTGTATGCACTTTCAATTGTCGTGTTGTTCCTTTTGCAAATGCATGTGAGGTTTTGGTGAAGTCCAGCATATTTAAAAGTATATGTGAAAGCTCTGTTATGTACTTTCAAAGTTCTGGCTTCCTCTGAAAAAAAGAGAAGTCTGAAAATCTGATGATTTCATGAAATCATCATGATTTTAGCTTATCTATTCTGATATCAGATGGTTGTCAAGGAGACAGATCATGCAGGGATCCCAGGCTATGTGAGGTTGTTTCTTTTGGGGGCTGCATGCCTACCAATCTTTCATGTCATAGGGTGTACAGTTTAGCACAATCTAGGTCTCTATAAATAACAATGTAATTGTACTTTTTCCAAGTTCCAAGCTGTGATTACTATTGTCACCTGAATTTAAATATAGCCAGTCAGAAAGTCAAAAAGTTTGTCCTGGATCCTTGAGCTGAAAAATGTGCCCCAACCCCAGCACTCAATTAGTTAAATTGACTTCACAACTTCACTAAATAGAGCGTGATGTGACTTTATGGCACAGCTGTAATGATGTAAGCATCACTATATGTGACATCAAATGTATCATTGCAAGTGTGAGTAGGTAACCAGGTGGTAGACAGGCACAAATAAAATAAACTTACTGTTTTGCCTTTTATACCCAATAACTAAATTACTTTAAAAAATAGACTAATATTGTTTTCTGTTACATTTTCTAGGTATTTCCTTATGTAAGTATACATCATGTGTCTACTTGTTTCTTTCTTTTATGTGAGCAAAGTCATTCAAGATAAGATCTGTACCAAAGACAAGGATAAACTATAGATGAAAACATGGTTTTTGACTTGGTAATAGATATGAAGTAATGGGACATCTTTACCGGATGTTAACTCACTTTAGAGATTGGAGATGGGTAAATATACTGAGCAATTATACTGAAAGCCCTCTTGTAAGACATTATTTATGATGTTAATTTATCTGCCTACAAGAATAACTTAAAAGAAGGATTAAAAGAAAATTCTAAAATTGATTAACCTAGGCCTTGTAGTATGCAAAACAAATACTTGTGCACACATTAACTACATTCTAATATGGATAACTACCATGTTTATTGACATCAATATCACATTCATCTTCCCCAATCAACTTTACTACCATCATATGGCTGTGTATCATTCTTTTATATAGATGCCAAAACATGTGGTGATTGTAATGGAACCAGAGCCTTGTGTACACAGAATGGAAACTATGTTACCTGCTCTTGCAAGCCTGGATTTGCTGGAAATGGCTACAATTGCACACAGCAAGCGTCTTGTAACACTGAAACATGCTGTTTACCAGGTTATGTCTGGGACACTGTAACGAAAGCATGCATTGATGTAAATGAATGCGCAACTCCAACACTGAACAAGTGTCTCTCTGGAAACTCATCTGACTGCATCAATATGGTCGGAATGCACTTGTGCATTAATAACCAAAGCAAACTATGTCCTGTTAACCCCTGTGACAAATATAAAGACTGTATGAAAGTAAATAGTTCAAGCTCTGAGATCATGTGTGCTGATCCATGTGAAAATTATAGTTGGCTGGATGGATCAAGCAGACTCTACAATATCAGCTCCACTGGAAGGTTTTTAACTGACCGCTACAATTTTGGATGGTTCCGATACAACAATAGTTTGGGGATAAAATATGGATGTGTGGAAGCCTTGAAATGTGGATCACTTGAGCCATTTAGTTTAAATGGCAGCCACCCCAGTATCGAGGAAGGGGTGAAGTTGGTGCCTCTTAATATTAATTCACTAACAGGCTGCCGAAGTGGATCATCTATCCCGGTGAAGGCTTGCCCTGGAGGATACTATGTCTACAAGTTTTCAGGGAACCTAAAGTATGATGTCTATTGCACAGGTAACAAAAGAGACATTTTAAAGAAAATTTGAAGATAATGTTGAGTATAAAATGTTTAAATAGAAACAAAATTTGATGACCACTTGGCCCATCTAGTCTGACTTTTTTTCTTGTAGTAAAGACTCAAACCCATATTAGTCTTTTGTCTTACATTTAGGATCCCAAGTATTTTTACTTCCTTTACTGTAATAGTCTCTAGCACTTCTGTTGGGAAACTGTTCCCCTTATCTACTGCTCTTTCAGTAAAACGTCCTTAAATTACATTATATGATCATTATAGATCCCTATTTATATGTTAAATCTATTTATGTATCTATTTAAATACTGAAATATCCTCTCTCTCCCAATCTTTCAAGCTAGAAATAATGAGATCATTTTCAGATAATTTGTGTTGCATACATTTTTGTATTTAATTCATGGCGTTACAGCATTACACCTTGGTTGATGGTTCTAATTGTTTATGAATCATATTTTCCATTTTTATTTCAGAATTCACTCCTCCCCCTGAGCTGCCAACCACTAAGTCGCCCACTACACAAACCACTGATCCACCAACCACACCAACCCCTCAGCCATCCACCACTACACAGACCACTGAGCCAACAACCCCTGAGCCATCCACCACTACACCGACCACCGAGCCACCAACCACACCAATGCCTGAGCCGTCCACCACTACACAGACCATTGAGCCATCAACCCCTGAGCCATCCACAAATACACAGTCCACTGAGCCACCAACCACACTAACCCCTGAGCCATCCACAAATACACAGTCCACTGAGCCACCAACCACACTAACCCCTGAGCCATATACCACTACACAGACCACTGAGCCACCAACCACACCAACCCCTGAGCCATCCACCACTACACAGACCACTGATCCACCAACCACACCAACCCCTGAGCCGCCCACCACTACACAGACCACTGAGCTACCAACCACACCAACACCTGAGCCGTCCACCACTACACAGACCACAGACCCATCAACCTCTGAGCCCTCCACCACTACACGGGCCACTGAGCCATCAACCACACCAACGTCTGAGCCATCCACCACTACACAGTCCACTGAGCAACCAACCCCTGAGCCATCTACCACTACACAGACCACTGAAGCACCAACCACACCAACCCCTGAACTGTCCACCACTACACAGACCACTGAGCCACCAACCACACCAACGCCTGAGCCGTCCACCACTACACAGACCATTGAGTCATCAACTCCTGAGCCATCCACAACTACACAGTCCACTGAGCCACCAACCACACTAACCCCTGAGCCATATACCACTACACAGACCACTGAGCCACCAACCACACCAACCCCTGAGCCATCCACCACTACACAGACCACTGAGCCACCAACCACACCAACCCCTGAGCCGTCCACCACTACACAGACCACAGACCCATCAATGTCTGAGCCCTCCACCACTACACGGGCCACTGAGCCACCAACCACACCAACGCCTGAGCCATCCACCACTACACAGACCACTGAAGCACCAACCACACCAACCCCTGAACTGTCCACCACTACACAGACCACTGAGCCACCAACCACACCAACCCCTGAGCCGCCCACCACTACACAGACCACTGAGCTACCAACTACACCAACCCCTGAGCCGCCCACCACTACACAGACCACTGAGCTACCAACCACACCAACACCTGAGCCGTCCACCACTACACAGACCACAGACCCATCAACCTCTGAGCCCTCCACCACTACACGGGCCACTGAGCCACCAACCACACCAACGTCTGAGCCATCCACCACTATACAGTCCACTGAGCCACCAACCCCTGAGCCATCTACCACTACACAGACCACTGAAGCACCAACCCCTGAACTGTCCACCACTACACAGACCACTGAGCCACCAACCACACCAACGCCTGAGCCGTCCACCACTACACAGACCATTGAGTCATCAACTCCTGAGCCATCCACAACTACACAGTCCACTGAGCCACCAACCACACTAACCCCTGAGCCATATACCACTACACAGACCACTGAGCCACCAACCACACCAACCCCTGAGCCATCCACCACTACACAGACCACTGAGCCACCAACCACACCAACCCCTGAACCGTCCACCACTACACAGACCACAGACCCATCAACCTCTGAGCCCTCCACCACTACACGGGCCACTGAGCCACCAACCACACCAACGCCTGAGCCATCCACCACTACACAGACCACTGAAGCACCAACCACACCAACCCCTGAACTGTCCAGCACTACACAGACCACTGAGCCACCAACCACACCAACGCCTGAGCCGTCCACCACTACACAGACCATTGAGTCATCAACCCCTGAGCCATCCACAACTACACAGTCCACTGAGCCACCAACCACACTAACCCCTGAGCCATATACCACTACACAGACCACTGAGCCACCAACCACACAAACCCCTGAGCTATCCACCACTACACAGACCACTGAGCCACCAACCACACCAACGCCTGAGCCGTCCACCACTACACAGTCCACTGAAGCACCAACCGCTGAGCAATCCACCACTACACAGACCACTGAAGTACCAACCACACAAACCCCTGAATTGTCCACCACTACACAGACCACTGAGCCACCAACCACACCAACCCCTGAGCCATCCACAACTACACAGGCCACTGAGCCATCAACCCCTGAGCCATCCACCATTACACAGACGACTGAGCCGCCTACCACACAGACAACTGAGCTGCCAACCACCACACAAACAGTGACCACTCTCAGTTCCACTACAACTACTCCCCCTAAAACAATCAATCTAAAGATATCCATATTCAGTGACCTGGAGCTGGTTAGTCTTCATTACGGGAACCGTACCATTTCACCTGGGAAACCACTAAAGGTGGCTGTAGAAGCGGAAAATGATGGAGGGAATTACCATGTTTTACTGGTCAATTCTTTCTTTGTCAATAGTGATGTTGATATTACTTTAAATGGGTGAGTGACATAGTAAAGTGATAATGGCATAATGTGTTAACAAACCTACAACTATAGTTGTGTACCTGTCAATTGTGTTGATATGAAATAGTCGAAATCAAATTTTTTAGGCCAACCCCCAAATGTAGACAGACAATATTTATGAAAATGCTAGTGTATGGCACTATATCACAAACCAAAGGGGGGTCTGGTGTTGGATAGTGAGTGAGTGGTGAGTGGATAGTGCCAGTAACTCGCTCACACGTCCTGGAAGATTTGGGTGCCAACCTGGAGAAGCGTTGCTTCTCTTGATGTCTCTAGGCGAAACCCGGAGAGTTTGCAGGCATGCACATAGGCCCCAGTGACATGGACACTGGTATCCAGATGAAGATACTTTGTCTAACATTGAGTCAGTGTATGTATGATCTAATTTTGTTGTGCAAATCAAATCATGTGATTAAGATTAAATTGGTTACATTTAAAGTAGTGCATACATTTTTGCAACATAATTCTATTTCTCATAGTTAAAAAAAAATGTAAACTTTTTTCTTTGTATTTAAAATCTCATATTTAAATATGTTTTTTTAATATTATTCAGGTACCCGGAGATCGAAAAACTGAGTCAAATTTCAGAACACCAGTATGAACAAACAGGTGTCTCAATTGGAGTGTACAATGTTTTGTAGAGCAGTGAATCAGATCCCAATAATAATGTAAGTAAAATTGGATTATAAGCGCATAGTGTATACTTATTGAAATGTCAGACTTTTTGTAATTTATTCATAGAAATAGAGATCTTAAACTTTACTGAAGAGTGATTTAAGAGGACCATTACACAAAAGTAATAAAAAAGTCCATTAAGTATGTGTAGCAAATTGACTTTCCTATCTCATTACAGGGTAAATATATTGCTTCAAAAACAAGTAACCTGTAATTTTTTAATGACAGGCTCACTTTCAGTGGAGGATAATGTTAGAAAACTAGATGCATTATATTTCTCTAGATTTCCTAATTGTGTTGATCCTTTTAAAGGACAAAATCAAACAAAAACCCTGTAGCTGAAATTGGTGTCAGAATAAGACATAGACCATTTTAAATTCCGATATATTTCTTAATTAACATTCTTTTATGCTAAACATAAATCCAGCTAATATATCTATCAAAATATGTTTTGCTTCAATTTCACTGAACTTTGCCCTGGGCTAAATTGCGCTAGTCTCCAAATGATTTTTGCTAATGTATTTGTAGAGCTGTAAAATGGGAAGGCAACGGGGAGACTTTTGTGACACTTTTATACCAAACCTTGTAATACAATTCCCCACTAAAACAGCATAATGGTTGGTTGAAAATGCACTATACCAGATCTTTTTACATTGTTTTTTTAGCTGTATTCCATGATCTCTACTTTGTCCAAGTAACAACTCTACATCAACATATCAGTCAACGACCTACCCAACCATGTTCAAAGATGAGCATACATTCTGAAATCTGCACTGCATTATGTAATGAATGTTTTCTCTTGATTACTCTTCTCTATAATCTGGAGCCTGTGTTGAGGCAAAATATTTATTTTTTAAAAACAAATGAATGTACATATTTCATTTTGTAATGTTCTTGTCAATAATGCTTACTATGTTTGGGGGAAAATGTGGATGTAACTTGCTTCAAATCAAATGCAAAACAAAAACAAAATTAACTTTATTTTCTTCTATGTTGCATTGTTTCTATGACTATAATTTTGAATATGAGAGCTTGGGTGATAAATGAATAGAAATGGTTTAAGTGGTTTCAAAAATGGGGCGGGCATGGTCAATAGTGGATAGAGCTATAATTCAGCCCCTAGCATTTGTCTCTCACACCCCACAAAAAGTACACTGTTGTTGTTATGGTGTATTCAGCCATGCACATTTTTTTTTACCAAAAATGATATTTTTTAATCCCAAGGGTTTTTGGTACCTTAAGTTCAAGAGCAATTATGCAATTTTTGCCCTATGTCATTTCTGCTGTTATTCCCACCCATGTAAACTATATATTGCTTTTTCAAGGAGAGATAGCTCTTTCTTTTGATACCAAAGATACATGATGATATGAACATTTAGAATGACTAATTTATTAAAAACTAGCAGAAAATGTTTTTTTTTATGTTTTCCCCTCTGAATACTCACAAAATTAGAGAAACTGACAGAAAATACCTTCAAAATTTATCAATTGTCCTGATTTTTCGAAATAACTCATTTATATAAAATTTCCCAACAGTTATAGGGAACAATTTAAAGGTGTACATAATGGATTTAAAACTGTTGTACATTTGGTATGATCAAGGACCAGTTGTTCCTTCCACATCTTCATTCTTCTCCAGACTCATAGCACCTTCATCTGCAGTTGAAAACAATTCCTGCATCCAGGCTCGACCTCCAAGTGTTCCACCCTGTACCCTGCCCTGAAGGTGCCATAACTCTGCAGCATTATTTGATTCCTGGCAGGCCATTGATGTAAAAATATTGGTCTCTGCATCTATCCCAGCAACTCAGTTTGCTCCAAGGATCTGCTTTAACGATGTTGACATTTGAACAGTTATCTTATTTTTAAACTATTAACTTATTTGGAATTCACTACAAAATTCTGAATCGTATTGTATATTAGACTTGTGCATTTGGATTTGTACAAATTATTTTGAACTGAGTTTGTCAATTCTGTGTGTTCGTACGGATCTATGATATGGGTAGGGTCCCTGATGAAACAAAGGAAAACAAATGTCAAATCCTCCAAAATTTTGCTAAGTTTGTTCATTCATTTGCCTGCTATAGCTGAGGCATCTCTCCCTCTTACACAATTTCTGGGAAGGTTGCCAGTTAATTATAAGATGGGGTCCCACAGGCTTAAGCAAGCTATGTTTAGCATTTTTGGCAGCATTCCTAGAAAATGTGGTTAAGGTTCAAATTGGGGAATGTTAAGCCTTAAGGAGTCAAACACTTTTTATGAAATAGGGGACAAACCTGGAAAACTACTCGCCAGGGCTCTCAGGGGCAAGAGATCAACCACGTACACCCCCAAGGTCAGGGACGCGACAGGCACACTACACCATCACACGAGAGACATTGCCTGTGTCACGAACCGAGGACACAGGTTGATAAGGAGCCCAGGTGCAGGGGATACGAGGGGCTCTGTCTGTACCCCACGATGCATTATGGTCTGGGGTTGTTACAGACAGGCGCAGGAATAAACCACAGACAACAGATCTGGATTAAGAGTTGTATTGAATGTGATGGTACATCAAGATAAACAAAGAAAGTAACTCGACTTGGCAGGAAGCCCACTTGCGGGGCACACGGCAGATAAGCCCTCTTGCGGGGCACACGGCAGATAGCCCACTTGCGGGGCACACGGCAGATAAGCCCACTTGCGGGGCACACGGCAGATAAGCCCACTTGCGGGGCACACGGCTTGAAGCCCTCTTCCAGGGCACACGGCAGGTTGCCGACTTGCAGGGCACACGGCAGGTTGCCGACTTGCAGGGCACTCAACCAGGGTAGTCCGCTAGTGGGCAGTCATCCTGGGAGTCGCGATGCAGGGCACTCCTATTGGGAGTCCACTTAGTGGGGCGCTGGCCGCAACTCAGGAACACGGCAGATAAGCCCACTTGCGGGGCACACGGCAGATAAGCCCACTTGCGGGGCACACGGCAGATAAGCCCACTTGCGGGGCACACGGCAGATAAGCCCACTTGCGGGGCACACGGCAGATAAGCCCACTTGCGGGGCACACGGCAGGTTGCCCACTTGCGGGGCACACGGCAGGTTGCCCACTTGCGGGGCACTCAACCAGGGTAGTCCGCTAGTGGGCAGTCATCCTGGGAGTCGCGAGGCAGGGCACTCCTATTGGGAGTCCACTTAGTGGGGCGCTGGCCGCAACTCAGGAACACGGCAGGTACTGGAACAAGGCAGGTACTGACAGGTACTGAAACAAGGCAGGTTCTGGAACAAGGCAGGTTCTGGAACAAGGCAGGAACCAAACAGGTAGTCCTCAAACATTAAGTACAGGAACAAGGCAGGTACAGGAACAAGGCAGGTACTGGAACAAATCAGGAACCACACAGGTAGTCCTCAAACATTAGGTACAGGAACAAGGCAGGTACAGGAACAAGGCAGGTACAGGAACAAGGCAGGTACAGGAACAAGGCAGGTACAGGAACAAGGCAGGTACAGGAACAAGGCAGGTACAGGAACAAGGCAGGTACAGGAACAAGGCAGGTACAGGAACAAGGCAGGAACCACACAGGTAGTCCTCCAACTTCAATGTCAAGGCCCAGACTGCAGGGCTGGGCAGGTTTATCAAGGCTGACTTGATCAGGTAAGCCACTGCAGCTTGGCCTGATAATTAGTCTGAGATGTCCTGATTGGCTAGGGCGGCCACTAGTGGCAGGAAACGTGAAATGAATAATGCAAAGTTGGAACAAGTCCAGCTAGCGCATGGTGAAACGTGACAGCCTGCTGCTTTTCTGCCTACTATAATAAACTCTACAACTTAAACGAGGGGAAAGATCCCGATGAACCAACACTTACTCGAATGGCAGAATATCTGGACAAACACCTTAAAATTAGGCTAACTGTGGAGGATAGGGCTGGCCTCATCAGCTTAGAAGAGGTGGAGAGATCGATTAAATCCCTACCAAAGGGTAAAAGCCCTGGCCCGGATGCCTTCACCCCGCTCTACTATAGCAAATTTATACGAACTCTAGGTCCCCACATGGTGACCCTCTTTACCGCCTTGTCTGCCGGGAAGCCCCTCGACCCCCAAACGAACACTGCTCACATCACGGTCATCGCGAAACCCGGCAAGGACCCTGAACTTTGCGACAATTATCGCCCGATATCCCTCATCAATGCCGATCTTAAGATACTGGTGAAAATCTTATCCTCCAGACTCAATCCCCTTCTCCCCAGACTCATTCACAGCGACCAGGCCAGCTTTGTGCGCGGCCGGGAGGCTAGGGACTATACCCTCAAGGTCCTGGACCTGATGGTGCTGGCACAATCTCGTAAGACCCCTTTTCTTCAGGTATCAATGGACGCTGAGAAGGCCTTCGACAGGGTCTCGTGGGCCTTTCTCTTCCAAGTCTTAGAAAAACTGGCCGCAGGTCCCATGTTCCTGCAATATATACGAGCCCTATACTCCTCACCCTCTGCTTACGTTCATATCAATGGCACTCTCTCCGACAAAATCACCTTAGCCAACGGCACTAGACAGAGTTGCTCGCTATCTCCCCTACTCTTCCTCCTAACACTAGAACCCCTGGCCAACGCCATCCGGGCTAACCCCTCCATTGCTGGCCTCCCAGTGGCGGGCCTAGAATACAAACTATCTATATACGCCGATGACATGCTTTGCTTAGTCACGAATCCATTAACTTCTCTCTCACACATTACCTCCGAGTTGCAACAGTTCCACGACCTGTCCAATACAAAATCAATTTACAAAAATCTGAAATCCTGGGCACACATATTCCCTCCTCCGTCAAAACACAGATACAAACTATCTACCCCGTTCGATGGACGGATACGTGTTTAACTTACCTTGGGGTGCGCATCCCGGCCGATTTGTCCACCCTGGTAGAGGTCAGTTTCACCCCCCTGCTGTCCTCAGTCTCAGAGGACCTTAGGAAATGGTCTTTCAGCCATATATCCTGGTTCAGAAGGGTGAGTGTGCTTAAAATGAATATTCTCCCACGCCTTTTATATCTACTACAAACCCTCCCAGTCTACCTGACTCAATCCTTCCTTAAACGGTGGACCAGGACCTTCACAAGGTACGTCTGGTTCAACCGCCCCCCTAGATTGGCCCTCTCTTACCTGATCAGCACTAAGGACCAAGCTGGCCTGGGCCTCCCGGATCTCGAAGGGTACTGGGTTGCCTCTCATCTACAGAGAGTGGTGTAATGGTCGTCTAGCACTCCCAAACAATGGGTTCACATTGAAAACTCCTTCTTCCCCCACGACATCGCTGCAACACCATGGCTACCACCGAGACATCGCCAACCCGACATACCTCGACACCCGACCGTCACTCCAACGCTCCGTGTCTTTCACAAGACCCTTGCCAAATATCCTTTCACGACCTGCCCGGGCCCTCTATCCCCCGTCTCTTCCAACCCTGATTTCCCACGGGCTTGGTTCAGGCCGACGTAAAGTTTCTACTGCCAGACAGGGAGAAGGTTCTTCGTGTTTCTCACCTCTACACCGGGGACTCTAGCCGCCCCATCTCAGACTTCATACCATCTGCCCCTGTACCCTTTAGGACAACTTTCTTATACCATCAAATTAGACACTTCCTCTCCTCCCTATCCCCCACCTCTGACCTGACCAGACCATTAACGACATTTGAATTTCTTTGTGCAGATTCTTCCACTCACATCTTCTCTCCACATTATATAAACTTCTCTTAACATACCGTACCCCTAAAGAAACGTACTTCCTAAGCCTATAGGAAAGGGACCTGTGCCGTACGTTTGAGTCAGAAGAGTGGGACAAGATGATATCGCTCACCCTTAGGGGGTTACATCTAGTAAATTACAGTCTGCATACAAGCTTCTTACCAGATGGTACAGGGTGCCTGCGGACCTCAACCACTTCCTCCCACAAGTCTCCCTGGTGTGCTGCCCTCTCGTACAACCACTGTGGGCAGCTGTGACTGCGGTGATACGGGCAATAGGTGACCCTGACTTTCAGGCCTCCCCCGAGACAATGCTTTTACACTACACTCCCTCCAGCATGGGCTCCTACAAGAGGTCTCTCACCATCCACCTCATTACCGTGGCCAAGGCCACCATCCCCTGCTTCTGGAGGCAGGCTAAACCTCCTCCAGTCTCCGTGTGGCTCAAGAAAATTAGCTTCATCTGTCAGATGGAGGACATGGTCATGACCTCCAGGGGCCTAGGATATGAAAATGGGCTAAAGTGGTTGCCATGGAGGGAGTTCCTGGCCTCTCCCACTTTTCAGAGCATCCTCGGAAGCTTTGTCGACACCCCCCCGACCTTGACGACTGTTGACCAGGCAGTTAGCCTTCACATATTGAATAGTACGCATACATTTTGACACCGATCTCACCAGTCTCGTTAATCGCACTGACCTAATTTTTCTTCCTTTTTTGGGTGACTCAATAGACGGCGCTCCATCCAGCCATACATTACCGTGCATTGTTATCTTTATTTTTGGAAGTTTTATTTTCTTTGGTTCTTTTTGTCACTCTCGGCAACTCTCCAAGACAGAACTGTTTGCTAATATATCCTGTAATATTGTATCCGTGATACTGATCGCACTGTATCGTTCGATACTAATTGAAGCATATGCAGTATATTTTGATGTATGTAGTCCCTACTCGAACTGTCTTCTCCCTGAATGCATATCGCCTGATGTATACTGCCTTATTGCGATGCCTGATGCATCCTGTCCTTTGAACTATGCAATGTTACTTTTTTAATAAATGGAGATTTGAAAAAAAAATCCTTAAGGAGTCCAATAAATTTTACAGGTGCTTCTTATTAAGTCTTAGCAAATGCAAACTCTGGTGGAAACAATCAAGGACAGGATGCAAGAGGTTATATACAGCAAAGGAAAAACATATTTAAAAAATCTCAAGCGAAACAGCAATTTAAAATAGAGAAATGTAAAGATGAGGAAATTTTGTTTTATATAGCGTCAGGACAAAACAAGTAGTATGTAACATAAAAATTTGACTTACAGAGACAACACGTGAGGAGGGCCCTGCTCAAACGAGCTTACAATCTTTATTACATTAAATTAAAGAAAAAATATTAGAGGTTTTGTGGACCTCAAAATGCTTCTGCTTGGGGGCTCTTCCACTTTTCCACCACTTTGATTTGAAATTCTATTCTGGCTCTCCACTTTAAACAAAAGCTTAAAAAGTTATGTAACATTTTTCTCAGTGAAACATTTTGCTGAAGTTTGCAGACAATGAAGAAAAATGTTATCAAATATTATCAAATACCATTGTTGACTGTTCAATGAATTATCTTTCCCTATTCTGAAAAGGTGTCACAATCGGATATAAATTAGTTTCTTGTGTCAGAAATATATCTCCCCTTTACCCCTTCTCACACAGGCTGTGTAGACATTTCCCATTACCTGATAGAATGCCAGCCAAATAGGACATATAGAGCAGACAAACTAGGCTTGCAATACCAAATACTTATCTCCTACATGATGGCACACTGTTTACTGTACTTATATATTCCTATATGTGTAGTGGGCTTCCAATAGACTACTGAGTGCATTATTAGCATTCTCTTACCTCTCATAAGAAATTTTGCATAGTTTACGTGTACATGCAAGACTTAAATTGAAAGATAATAGTACAAATATACACCACAAAAATACAAGATTCTGTTTGGGGGCTTATTAGTTTTAAAAACAACATGGTGCTGACAGGTACCATGGATATAATGAGGTTAAGGGTTTATTAGCCATGAAAAAATAGGCAAAGTGTAACCTATAAAAAACTGTAACCTAACTCTCACTACAACAAAACTACAAAATTGATCCAACCTTCTGGTAGGTAAAACTTAACTGGACCTCCGGGTTATTGAGGGATTATTAAGCAACACCTGTAAACATAAAAGACTGGTCCTGTGGCATATTCATATATTCATATAGGGTTTTTTTATTGCGTATAATGTTGCTTTTTTGTAAACAGCAACATTGTGTATATATATATATATATATATTATATATCTATATATATATATATACACTGTATACACACACATATGCACATCGGGGGCTTTTGTTTCAATTTGGAAATTATATTTGGGGGGGGGCAAAAACACTTTTTATGAGTTTCGGACATTCTTGAAGATGCTAAATAAAACGAGGAACAACCCAAATACCATGTTTAAAATGTTGCCTTGACAGCACAAGCTTGTTCTACATGAACAGAAATGCAGATCATACTTGTGAGTTATTACTCTCATAGAAGAGCCCTACAAAATGATATCTTACTTTGAATGATAAATAGAAGGACTTCAAAGAGTATCTCTCACATATCGATTCTGAAAACAGCAGCTAACTTGAGAAGGCAATAGATTAGGTTTTACAGGGAACTTCCACCAACTTTTTTTTTATTACTAGCATAAGATTAAAAATACATTTTCAAACTCCAATATATCAAGCTGTGGTTTTTTTATTATTCCCTACATTAATGAAACACAATATGGAGGAACATTGGTAAAAAAAATAAATAGCATTTTTAGATACTACCTAGAAGTATGCCACTCATTACCCCTGTACAGGCTTCTGACAGTAACAGTGAAAATGATTTACAGGCTCACTCATGCCCTGACTGGCCATCTAGCACATATGGCAAATGCCTGGTGGACTAATTCTTCCTGCCACGCACCTTATAAAATCATAGAGGCACCTATGTAATTTGGCACCCAGTAACTCTAGAGCTGGCAGCTGAATTTTGTAGGATATTTGTAGTTTCTACTCAGGGAGATTTCACTATGCATTATGAAGGACAATTTTGTAAATTAAACTCCACACCACCTGCAAATTCCTACTTCAGTGAATAAGCCCAAGAAACATACTATAGTATGTTGATTGTAAGAGAGGTATGATATGTCACATTGTTTGGATGTTGCAAGAACCCTCAGGTTATGATCAAAAAGTATTATTTTTAAAATGCCATGTTCAGTGTGTCACACCTTTCTTTGGTACAACCTTCACACAGCGTTATATAAGAACTCTGCTCTTCAAATCATTCATACTTGTATATGGTGAGCAGAGGATTATAAAGGTAAATTAGTTTGGCATGAGCTTTGAAACAAATTATATATGTATGTGGGTGATAAAAAAATAAGACTGCCAGAAAAGTGGTATTTTAAAAGTATTTTGAAAATTACCTTTGTGTGTATTTTCAGGTGTTTGAAGTGGACTACTTATTATCGCCCTTGGTTTGGTAAGCTTTGTTCTAACCTGTTAAAGTTGCACAAATGTAAATTGTATGGAGATTGAAAAAATGAAGTCATACTAAGAAGTTATTTGGAAATAATTGTGGATCATCGTGTAATGATGTGGACTGCAGAATGTATTGTATCATGACTCGTGCACCATCTCACTACTGAGTGCTGTATTCCAACCTTTTTTTAGTGAAACTAGGACTGCTGAATACTCAGTGGGATATAAACTGCAGGAAAATGCAAGGATATGACATCATATGTTAATGCTATTTCTTTAAAGACCCTGGCAGGACCACAGTGTAGCATATTATACCGATCTGTGAGAACAATACCTTTCTGCAGCTTAAGTGAGCACAAAGGATACTCAAGATACATCAAATTAAAATGGTGTAGGAGTACAATTTTTAAATAAGAGATGATAAAAATGCATTTATACATATACATACTTAAAGTACAGGAAGGACTTTTATTTCAAAAGAGATGAAATGTTAGAACATATGTCATGATCATAAAATTAGAAGGCCAAATGCTAATATGTAATGTAAGGTTTTACTTCACTGAGAGACTGGTAAATACGCGGAACAGTCATCCAGCTAATGTGGTAGGGGTTAATATAGTAAAGGAATTTAAGTCAACTATAGATATCCAAAAATGATACTGAGGACTGATTAAGTAATGTTACTGCAAAAAAGGAAGAGGGGTAGAATAAAAGTGCTGAATGGTTATCTGCAGTCAAACTAAATGGTTTTATGTGTCTATTTGGGGAAAGTTAACCCTTGGTGATGGAAAAACATACAGTTAATAACATATGTGCCTGGCACATTATGGGGTTATACATAAAACATCCTTTCTTGTCCCCAAAGTAAAAAAAATAAATGGCGTAGAATGTAAGGGGGCATTTTATGTCATAATAAAATAGCAATATACAACTTGTACTTATTGCCCTATAACTTGCACACAAAAAAACAGTAAAAAAATATCGATATTAGAATCAATTTAGCAGGTTTTTTCATTAGCATTTGTTGATGAGTACATTATGCATTGTGTTATAATGCGTTATATATATTTTATAATCAAAATAATGGTATCTAAAGAAAGCCTTTCTTTTCCTTAAAAAAAAAAAAATCTTGTGGGTACAGTACACCAGAAAAAATAAAATAACAGGTAAATAGAAACACAGGAGAAATTTTTAATAGCCATTGTAACAAAGGGTAAAACATTTCAAAAACTGTCTGGTCACAAAGGGGTTAAGTGCAATAGATAAGAGAAAAGAGTTAAAGAGAAAGTTTTAGTGTGTGGGTGAAAGTGGAATGAAGGATAAGAATTAAAAGGCAAATACATTTGTGTTAAGAGTCAGAGCAGCAGGAGAAAGCAAAGGACAGGATGAGAAAATGTTGAAGAGGGAGAAAATGGAAGAAAGAGTGAATGTTCAGAGCAAAGGAGAAGGGGGCACAAATAGGACAAAGGGAGAGGTGATTTTATGGAGAATAGAAGGGTGATGAGATAAAAAAAAAAGAGTATATCAATAGATACATTTTTACATGATTTACTTTCAAGTATTTGGTAATTATTTTGTTTTTGAAAGTGTTTCCTTTATCATTAAACAAAAAATTAACAACTTTGATTTTATTTTTTTCTTTGGCGGGAGGCTTTCCAAATGCTAGTCTTTCACTGAAACGTTTCCTAACCTAGCACGAAAAGGCAAAAAAATTATTATTCATTATTAAGCTTTTAACATTTAGAAATGGTGCTGTACTAATTTATCAAAGGACCCGAAAGTTTTTTCATTTTCTGATTCCTCTATACTTTGGTTTACCATTAATAGTAAAATCTAATTTTTATTCCAGCCATCATGCAGAATATTCTACTGGGATTATTTTTCCTTGCGATTGGCATTGATCAGTGCCATTCACAGAGTGAGTATGAACATACAGTTTATCACTTTCCTTGATAGAAACATAGGGTATCTATTAGATGCCTAGACATGAGATGTCTAGTTAATGTAATATGTGTACTTATTTCTTAAAATACATATAATCTCTGTTTGGCGCTGCTTTTTGTCTAGCTAACAAAAACATAAATGACAATAATAATAACAACCAAACACAAGTGGTTCAGATTACAGCACTCGCTGCTACCTGTGTCCTCCAAGGACCAGTTTAGAGCAGAAAAATCTGTACTTTTGGCTGGTATAGATGTAAACTACTGACAGGCTACATTATTTTGAGACGATAGAGGTAAAAGTGCAAGAGATTTATTACAAGTGCAACCTGCTTCTCAATGCAAAAAACAGGTGCATCATCAGTATGCAACAATATAGATGAATTACCACTAAACAAATATAATTAGTTATATGAGAAGAGTGCATGTGTAGGTGTAAAATATTTGAGGTATGATGATGTGGCTTTCAGGTATGTGGAAGCATAGTAGCTCAAGGTGTGGTAGAATTTATACAATAGAATTTTGGGTAGGGTGAGCGGATAATTGGGTGTCCAACAAACATTTTATTTTTTAGAAGCCAGGAGGGTAGAAATGAACGGGGCAAGGAGAAACGGTTAAAACTAGCATAGTTCATTTTTGACACTTAAAGGGGCACTTTTCCCATTGTATGCACTTTCAATTTTCATGTTGTGCCTTTTGCAAATACATGGGAGGTTTTGGTGAAGTCCAGCATATTTAAAAGTATATGTGAAAGCTCTGTTATGTTCTTTCAAAGTTCTTGCTTCCTCTGAAAAAAAGAGAAATCTGAAAATCTGATGATTTCATGAAATCAACATAATTTCAGCTTATCTGTTCTGATATCAGATGGCTGTCACGCTGGAAAAGGAGACAGATCATGCAGGGATCCCAGGCTGTGTGAGGTTGTTTCTTTTGGGGGCTGCATGTCTACCAACCTTTCATGTCATAGGGTGCACCATTTAGCATAATCTAGGTCTCCATAAATAACAATGTAATACTATGTATAACTTTTGTCTACTATTGTCATCTGAATTTAAATATAGCCAGTCAGAAAGTCAGAAAGTTTGTCCTGGATCATTGAGCTGAAAAATGTGCCCCAACCCCAGCACTCAATTAGTTAAATTGACTTCACAACTTCACTAAGTAGAGCTGATGTGACTTTATGGCACAGCTGTAATGATGTTAGCATCACTACATGTGACATCAAACAACAGTGTATCATTGCAAGTGTAAGTAGGTAAGCAGGTGGTAGACAGGCACAAATAAAATAAACTTACATAATCTGTTTTGCCTTTTATACCCCCTAACTAAATTACTTTCAGAAATAGACTTACATCATATGTAAAAACTGCATGTCATGTTTAGTACATGCTAAAATGCAATACAACAACATACATAATCTTTATGAAAGACTAATAATATTGTTTTCTGTTACATTTTCTAGGTATTTCCTTATGTAAGTATACATCATTTGTCTACTTGTTTCTTTCTTTTCTGTGAGCAAAGTCATTTAAGATAAGATCTGTACCAAAGACAAGGATAAACTATAGATGAAAGCATGGTTTTTGACTTGGTGATAGATATGAAGTAATGGGACATTTTTACCGGATGTTAACTTACTTTAGAGATTAGAGATGGGTAAATATACTGAGCAATTATACTGAAAGCCCTCTTGAAAAACAATTATTTACGATGTTAATCTATCTGCCTTACAAAAATAACCTAACAAAAGAAGGATTAAAAGAAAATTCTAAGATTGATTAACCTAGGCCTTGTAGAATGCAAAACAAATACTTGTGCACACATTAACGAAATTCTAATATGGATAACTGTCATGTTTATTGACATCAATATAACATTCATCTTACCCAATCAACTTTATTACCATCTTATGGCTGTGTATCATTCTTTTATATAGATGCCAAAACATGTGGCGATTGTAATGGGACCAATGCCATCTGTACACAGAATACCAACTATGTTACCTGCTCTTGCAAGCCTGGATATGCTGGAAATGGCTACAATTGCACACAACTAATATATTGTAACACTGAAAGATGCTGTTTACCAGGTTATGTCTGGGACACTGTAACAAAAACATGCATTGATGTAAATGAATGCGCAACTCCAACACTGAACAAGTGTCTCTCTGGAAACTCATCTGACTGCATCAATAGGGTCGGAATGCACTTGTGCATTAATAACCAAAGCAAACTATGTCCTGTTAACCCCTGTGACAAATATAAAGACTGTATGAAAGTAAATAGTTCAAGCTCTGAGATCAAGTGTGCTGATCCATGTGAAAATTATAGTTGGCTGGATGGATCAAGCAGACTCTACAATATCAGCTCCACTGGAAGGTTTTTAACTGACCGCTACAATTTTGGATGGTTCCGATACAACAATAGTTTGGGGATAAAATATGGATGTGTGGAAGCCTTGAAATGTGGATCACTTGAGCCATTTACTTTAAATGGCAACCACCCCAGTATTGAGGAAGGGGTGAAGTTGGTGCCTCTTAATATTAATTCACTAACAGGCTGTCGAAGTGGATCATCTATCCCGGTGAAAGCTTGCCCTGGAGGATACTATGTCTACAAGTTTTCAGGGAACCTAAAGTATGATGTCTATTGCACAGGTAACAAAAGAGACATTTTTAAAAAATGTTGAAGATAATGTTGAGTATAAAATGTTTAAATAGAAACAAAATTTGATGACCACTTGGCCCATCTAGTCGGACAGCTTTTTACTTGTAGTTAAAAACTCAAACCCGTATTAGTCCTTTGTCTTAGATTTAGGATCCCAAGTATTTTTACTTCCTTTACTGAAATAGTCTCTAGCACTTCTGCTGGGAAACTGTTCCCCTTATCTACCACTCTTTCAGTAAAACGTCCTTAAATTACACTATATGATCATTATAGATCCCTATTTATATGTTAAATCTATTTATGTATCTATTTAAATACTGAAATATCCTCTCTCTCCCAATCTTTCAAGCTAGACATACTGAGATAATTTCCCTATAATTTTTTGTTGCATACAATTTTGTATTTAATTCATGGTGTTAAAGTATTACACATTGGAGATTATGTATTACAAAGAAAAAAGGTTGATGGTTGTAATTGTTTATGAATCATATTTTCCATTTTTATTTCAGAATTCACTCCTCCCCCTGAGCTGCCAACCACTAAGTCGCCCACTACACAAACCACTGATCCACCAACCACACCAACCCCTGAGCCATCCACCACTACACAGACCACTGAGCCACCAACCACACCAACACCTGAGCCATCCACCACTACACAGACCACTGAGCCATCCACCACTACACAGACCACTGAAGCACCAACCACACCAACCCCTGAACTGTCCACCACTACACAGACCTCTGAGCCACCAACCACACCAACGCCTGAGCCATCCACCACTACACAGACCACTGAGCCATCCACCACTACACAGACCACTGAAGCACCAACCCCTGAACTGTCCACCACTACACAGACCTCTGAGCCACCAACCACACCAACGCCTGAGCCATCCACCACTACACAGACCACTGAGCCATCCACCACTACACAGACCACTGAACCACCAACCACACCAAACCCTGAGCCGTCCACCACTACACAGACCACTGAGCTACCAACCACACCAACATCTGAACTGTCCACCACTACACAGACCACTGAGCCACCAACCACACCAACACCTGAGCCGTCCACCACTACACAGACCTCTGAGCCACCAACCACACCAACGCCTGAGCTGTCCACCACTACACAGACCACTGAAGCACCAACCACACCAACCCCTGACCTGTCCACCACTACACAGACCTCTGAGCCACCAACCACACCAACGCCTGAGCCATCCACCACTACACAGACCACTGTGCCACCAACCACACCAACGCCTGAGCCATCCACCACTACACAGTCCACTGAGCCACCAACCTCTGAGCCATCCACCACTACACAGACCACTGAGCCATCCACCACTACACAGACCACTGAACCACCAACCACACCAACCCCTGAGCCGTCCACCCCTACACAGACCACTGAGCTACCAACCACACCAACCCCTGAACCATCCACCACTACACAGACCACTGTGCCACCAACCACACCAACACCTGAGCCATCCACCACTACACAGTCCACTGAGCCACCAACCTCTGAGCCATCCACCACTACACAGACCACTGAAGCACCAACCCCTGAACTGTCCACCACTACACAGACCTCTGAGCCACCAACCACACCAACGCCTGAGCCGTCCACCACTACACAGACCATTGAGCCATCAACCCCTGAGCCATCCACAACTACACAGTCCACTGAGCCACTAACCACACTAACCCCTGAGCCATATACCACTACACAGACCACTGAGCCATCCACCACTACACAGACCACTGAACCACCAACCACACCAAACCCTGAGCCGTCCACCACTACACAGACCACTGAGCTACCAACCATACCAACATCTGAACTGTCCACCACTACACAGACCACAGACCCATCAACCCCTGAGCCCTCCACCACTACACAGACCACTGAGCCACCAACCACACCAACCCCTGAACCATCCACCACTACAAAGACCACTGAGCCACCAACCACACCAACGCCTGAGCCATCCACCACTACACAGACCACTGAAGCACCAACCACACCAACCCCTGAGCCATCCACAACTACACAGGCCACTGAGCCATCAACCCCTGAGCCATCCACCATTACACAGACGACTGAGCCGCCTACCACACAGACAACTGAGCTGCCAACCACCACACAAACAGTGACCACTCTCAGTTCCACTACAACTACTCCCCCTAAAACAATCAATCTAAAGATATCCATCTTCAGTGACTTGGAGCTGGTTAGTCTTCATTACGGGAACCGTACCATCTCACCTGGGAAACCACTAAAGGTGGTTGTAGAAGCGGAAAATGATGGAGGGAATTACCATGTTTTACTGGTCAATTCTTTCTTTGTCAATAGTGATGTTGATATTACTTTAAATGGGTGAGTGACATAGAAAAGTGATAATGGCATAACAAACCTACAACTATAGTTGTGTACTTGTCAATTATGTTGATATGAAATAGTCGAAATCAAATATTTTAGGCCAACCCCCAAATGTAGACAGACAATATTTATATAAATGCTAGTGTATGGCACTATATCACAAACCAAAGGGGGGATCTGGTGTTGTGAGAGGGAGTCTGGATACCCTATGGACTGCTTCATACCAGTGCAGAATGGTAGACATCCAGTACAGAAACAAAGATAAACGTTAGCAATACCTGCAGAATCTGTGCTCATGCCTGGGCTGAAGTGCATAGGTGGATCTAAGTGACAAGCAGGTATGGTAAACAAGACTAAAGGACAGGGAGAAAAGCAAGCATAAAACTAAACTAAGATAATAAAAACATGCAGACTTGTCCTAGGACCTGAAACTGATGCAACCATGTGATCATTCAGTTTATCATATGGCCATAAGATTTAAGCTTGCAACAAAAAAAAAATCTAAACCAAAACAGGAGAAATAGAGCCGAGGTGCTCACTTTTAGCAGAAAGGATATAAACATAGGGACATGGTAGGCAGGTTTAAAACAAGGAACAGAAAAACTCAAAATAAGGCCCAGAGAAACAAGGAATTGGTTGCTCCTACATACTGCCTGTCCATAATTCTATGCCCAAAGTGAGGGAGTGGAGAGTGCCAGTAACTCACTCACATGTCCTGAAATATTTGGGTGCCAACCTGGAGAAGCGGTGCTTCTCTTGATGTCTCTAGGCGAAACCCGGAGAGTTTGCAGGCATGCACATAGGCCCCAGTGACATGGACACTGGTATCCAGATAAAGATACTTTGTCTAACATTGGGTCAGTGTATGTATGATCTAATTTTGTTGTGCAAATCAAATCATGTGATTAAGATTAAATTGGTTACATTTAGAGTAGTGCATACATTTTTGCAACATAATTCTATTTCTCATAGTTAAAAAAAAAAGTAAACTTTTTTCTTTGTATTTAAAATCTCATATTGAAATTTTTTTTTTATATTATTCAGGTACCCGCACATCGATAAACTCAGTCAAATTTCGGAACACCAGTATGAACAAACAGGTGTCTCAATTGGAGTGTACAATGTTTTGTAGAGCAGTGAATCAGATCCCAATAATAATGTAAGTAAAATTGGCTTATAAGCACATAGTGTAATTTCTTCATAGAAATAGAGAATTTAAACTTTACTGAAGAGTAATTTAAGAGGACCACTACACAAATGTGATGAAAAAGTCAATTAAATATGTGTAGCAAATTGACTTTCCTATCTCATTACAGGGTAAATATATTGCTTCAAAAACAAGTAACCTGTAATTTTTTAATGACAGGCTCACTTTCAGTGGAGGATAATGTTAGAAAACATTTCTCAAGATTTCCTAATTGTATTGATCCTTTTGAAGGACAAAAGCAAACAAAAACCCTGTAGCTGAAATTGGTGTCAGAATAAGACATAGAACATTTTAAATTCAAATATATTTATTAATTAACATTCTTTTGTGCTAAAAATAAATCCAGCGAACAGTCTTGTCTACCAAAATATGTTTTGCTTCAATTTCACTGAACTTTGCCCTGGGCTAAATGGCGCTAGTCTCCAACTGATTATTGCCAAGGCAACGGATACAACTTTTGTGACACTTTTATACCAAACCTTACAATTCCCCACTAAAAAAGCATAATGGTTGGTTAAAAATGCACTAAACCAGATCTTTTTACATTGCTTATTTGTAGCTGTATTCCATGATCTCTACTTTGTCAAAGTAACAACTCTAAATCAACATATCAGTCGCAGACAGAAGCCAGGTAGTCAACGACCTACCCAACCATGTTAAAGATGAGCATACATTTTGAAATCTGCGCTGCATTATGTAATGAATGTTTTCTCTTGATTACTCTTCTCTATAATCTGGAGCCTGTTTTGAGGCAAAATATTTATTTTAAAAAAACCAAATGAATGTACATATTTTAATTTGTAATGTTCTTGGCAATAATGCTTACTATGTTTGGGGAAAAATGTGTATGTAACTTGCTTCAAATGCAAAATAAAAACAAAATTAATTAACTTTATTTTCTTCTATGTTGCATTGTTTCTATGACTATAATTTTGAATATGAGAGCAAAGTGAGATCAGACACGGGGCGGGCATGGTCAATAGTGGATACAGCTATAATTAAGCCCCTAGCATTTGTCTCTCATAACCCACAAAAAGTACACTGTTGTTGTTATGGTGTAATCAGCCATGCACATTTTTTTTTTTCTACCAAAAATGATATTTTTTAATCCCAGGGGTTTGGTACCTTAAATCCAAGCGCAATTATGCAATTTTTGCCCTAAATTGTTTCTGCTATTATTCTCACCCATGTAAACTATATATTGCTTTTTCAAGGAGAGATAGCTCTTTCTTTTGATACCAAAGTTACATGATGATATGAACATTTAGAATGACAAATATTTTAAAAACTAGCAGAACATGTTTTTTTTTATGTTTTCCCCTCTGAATACTCACAAAATTAGAGAAACTGACAGAAAATACCTTCAAAATGTATCAATTGTATCAACTCATTTATATAAACAGTTATAAGGAACAATTTCTAAGGTGTACATAATGGATTCAAAAGTGTTGTACATTTGGTATGATCAAATTGCAACTCTAATTTTGAACAAAAACCAAAAATACCCACAAAATTAGGAGCATGGGGGGGGGCTCATCAGTAATGTCCGCCGCTAAACGGCTTAAAGTTAATCAAGGGAGCGGGTGGTCTGTTAATGCAGACCTCCGATCCTGCTCCCTTGCAATGCACTGTGCATCAGGATTTGCTGTCATATCCCATCCCACAACACTAAAGCCACGCCCACCGCCTTCCGCGCTCCCTGCACCGAAAGGAGACTTAAGAAGAGGAGCCTGGAGGAAGAACGAAGATGACGAGGAGGAAAAGGAGCTGTAGTGGAAAAAGTGACAGAGGAAAGGCAGGAAAACATTTCCTAGTGGATTAGTAAATGTGGATAAGTAAGTGTGTGAGAGTGATGTGTGTCATGCTGTAGCCTGTACCATTGCCAATGTCTTGTTCATTATATAATTATGGGAGTTATGCTCTAAAGTACATCATAACTCCCATCACTATATATCAGGGGTGTCCAATTTTTTTCTGCAGTGGGCCACTTCATCAGAATTGTATACATGCGAGGGCTGCACTCATTTTTCACTGTGAGAAAGTATGGCCTTTAATAAGATACGCAAATTAAAATAAAGTAAATGACACTAAACCTTTAGTTTTCCTCTCACTGATTTATGGGCCTAGAAAGTTTTGTGACTACAAATTCAGGAAGTAAAAATTAAATAGTTCTATTTATCCTAGGGATACACCAAAATGAAAATTCTGGACCAAAACCAAAAATTCAGGGTTCCCTTAGCCGCAGTGTTGTCGCTACAGGGGGGCAATTGCCCCCCTAGGTTATTCCTTGCCCCCCCCGTTGTCCCCCCGCCGAATTTGGAACCACCCAGGACAGTCCCACAATGGGACTTTAACCCCATGACTGCTATCGACGGCATGGTGCCGTCACTAGCGCTACCCTACCTTGATGGAGGTCTGTGGACCTCCATCACCACCTACCCTGGCGATCTACCCCTCAAACTGAAGGGCATCACTGAGGACACCCGATCCGCCCAGTGATGTCTCGCACAATGACGCGATGACGTCACCGCGCAACTTTAACAAGTCAGTTAAGTCAGTTAAAGAGGTATGGGGGCATGCTGCTTAGATGTCTGTATCTCAAGCATCTACAGATCCCCAACATATACATAAAAAATATTAAGTTAAAAAAATAAAAATGTAAAAAAGTAAAAAAAAATAAAAAATCCGTTTAATAAAAGTAAGTTACACACCAAAATTGTACAAAAAATTTAATAACAATGTTAATATATATATATATATATATATTGTGACACAATACCCCTTCACTTTGGTACTCTGTCCGGGAATCTTCACTCACACACAGTCTACCAGGCTGCAGAGACGGCTCAGACACGAGGAGGGTAAAAATAAAAGGCTGGGCCTGTTTTATTTTGTCACCACAGGCATTACAGAAAATAAAGAAATCAAAACAAAAAGCCTTGCTCTTGTGAGCACTAACTAATACAGGGTTCCCCAAACTAACTGCAGTTGGACGGCTTATCCGTTCCAACTAAACAAAATAACAAAATTGTATGTAATATTGGCAGCACTCAGTATTTTGGCAGCACTCAGTATTTTGGCAGCACTCAGTATTTTGGCAGCACTCAGTATTTTGGCAGCTCTCTCCCCCTCTCTCTCAGAGAGCCAAATGATCTCTCTTGCTCTGAGATCAGGAGACTACTTAACTGCCTCTCCCATTAATTAGTGGAAACAGGTGAGTGCTTAGGAGAGTATCCAGGAATTTCCGGACTGGATTCCCACCTGCTGGTCTTCGGCTGCTCACAAAATGTGGAGTGGAGCACTGGCCCGCCCTACTCTCCAAGTGCTCCACCCCAGGGACCCAAAATACACAAATAACAGACATCAATAATTCCATTATTAACAAGACATCTCCCTGGGGCTAGTAGAAACTATTGTGGGTAACCACCCTGCAAAATATAAGGGGATATATACATTCCCTCCATTATCATCCCCTGCTTTCTGTCACAATATATATAATGATTTTTAACAGCAATCTCAGGCATACCCAGATTCCAGCATGTACTGGTTGGCTGGGCATGTTAGGAGTATGATTGCGGTCAACAATCATATATAAATTAATATTGTTATTGTATTTTTTTGTACAATTTTGGTGTGTTAACCACACCACAATTGGACAAAAAAATTCAACAATATGACTTGGCATAACAGCAATCACACTCCTTTTATACCTAGGCAACCAGTAAATGCTGGAACCTAGCCAGTACATGCTGGTACAGGGTGGCTGTAAGTGATGTGCAGACCCCATACTGCTGGCAGCATCAATACATAAGGGGAGCAGCTAGCCAGGTTTCAGCATGTACTGGCTGACTTGGCATGATAGGAGTGTGATTGCTAACAGCAATCACAGTCCCATCATGCCTAGGTTCCAGCACTTACACATCCATGCTATCACACACACACATTCATTCATATACTCATTCATTCACAGATTCATTCCCTCAATCACACATACTCATCCAAACACCCTCCCCATCCCCTTACCTGCACTGCAGCTCTCTCGATGCTGCTCACAGACTTCAGCAGGGGGCACGGCCTCCCTCTGCGTTCTCTTGCACTGCACAGAGGAAGCAGGACTGGAGCAGAGTCATGTGATGTCACGTGAACTCTGCTGGGTTCTGCTTCCTCTGTGCAGTATAAAAGACCACCCCACAGGTAAGTAGCAGGGCTCTTGTGATCTCAGTTGCCCTGGCTGCCGATCTCACGCGGGCCGTGAGGCCCCTGCTATATACTATGCCAGACATTGCATGAATATGAGTATATGAATGAGCTGTTAGCAATCATATATATGTGTATATATATATATATATATATATATATATATATTGTGACAAAAGGTGTGGTAAAGTGATAGATGGCAGGTATATTAGACCAGCCTTGGTCAATAGTAGCCTGCTTTAACCCCTTCGTGACAAAGGCTGATTTTACTTTTTGTACCCTTCGTGACAATGGCTGTTTTATCGTTTCTGCGGTGTTTGTGTTTAGCTGTAATTTTCTCTTAACCCATTTACTAAACCCACACAAGTTATATATTGTTTTTTTCAGGACAAGAAGGGCTTTCTTCAGACATTTTTTCATATGATGTAATTTCCTATAATAAAAATAATAAAATATGACGAAAAATTGAAAAAAAAACAAATTTTCTCACTTTTATTTGAAAAATCTTTTATTCATCATAAAAAACTACTGAAAAAACCTGCTAAATAGATTCTACTATTTGTCCCGAGTTTAGAAATACCCAATGTTTTTATATTTTTTTGCTTTCTTCTACACGTTATGGGGCAATAAGTACAAGTAGCGTTTTGCTAATTCAAAACCATTTTTCTCTGAATCTGGTAATTCTGTCTCTATGTGGTATTTGGGGCATCTTTGAAGCCAGCAAATTAAATTTACCCCACCAAACCATATATTTTTGAAAACTAGACACCCCAGGGTATTTTAGATGCTGATAGTTTAACCCTTTCCATGCACTAATCCTACCACCAACCCTTGTCAAAGTTTGGGATAGTAATTGTTTTTGGTGTTTTTTTCACATACTTTGTACTTCAGGTGTGAAATTACAGCTCCTGGTATATGTTGCGGTCACACAACACCCAGATATGTGTCCAGCAACATCTCCTGAGTACATTGATACCCCACATGCATGGGTTTGTCAGATTGTTTGGGGGCAAAAGGGCCACGTTTGGAACATGAGCAATTCAAATTCAGTAGGAATTTTACATCTGGGTAAAGAAAAATGCTTGTACCCAACTATCAGTAGGGACAGGTTACAAGAAAGCCTGGCCTATCTCCAAGAAGGGATTTGATCTAGCACCTTAAGTGGTCCCTCATGCCACGGAATGGACACAGGGGTCACTTGACAGTGCAAATAAAAACGCTTAAAAATGGTGGAGCAAATAAAAGCTAAAAAACAGTAAATGTAACAAAAAATTAAAAAAAATACAAAAATGGAGCAGGAACAAAAAAAAAATTAAAAATGGGAAACTGTGTGATACAGCTTGAAGCAGTCACCGACACAGAGTGCAGGTTTTCCAGGGCAATCTGGACAGTAAAATGTGGTGTCCTTTCTTTGCCCCCTGCTGTAGCATACCCTGCATCTCTTTTGGGGATTCTGCTTCTTTGCTGTAGGGGGGATTTTAAAAATAAAATGGGTAGCCCCAATTCTGTTGGTTCCCATCACTACTTGGGGACCAGGTGCATCACGGTACAAGATACCTGAAATTACTTCGAGCTGAAACTGCAAAAAAGACAGCTTCAGCCCAGTGTCTGCTTTTTTGTGCAGCAAAAAAGCGTTATAGGTTGCAATTTGCATTAGATAAATTGCAACCTTCTTGTACCAGGCCTTTGTCTTCCTCATAATGAGGTAGGGCTGTAGGAGTTGATCTGACAGATCAACTCCACCCATGTGCTTGTTATAGGCCCTGATGCACACTGGCTTTGTAGTGACCCCAGCTCTGCCACGGACAGAAACCTCCACGGTTCTCTCATCGTGGATGGTGCTCAGCATGCACACCTCTTTTCTGTCCTTGAACTTCAATGCCAAAAGCTCCTCTTGGCGTAGAGCTGAGGTCTCCCCCTTTCCTAGCCGGGTTCGTACCAGGCGTTGTGGGAAACCCAAGCGGTTCTTTTTTATAGAACCGCAAGCTACCGTATCGAAACAATACAGCAGCTTGAACAAAGGGACGCTTGTATAGAAGTTATCTACATACAAGTGGTAGCCTTTGTTCATAAGGGGGAATATTAGGTCCCAAACAATCTTGGCACTGGTGCCCAGATGATCTGGGCAACCTGGAGGGTCAAGGTAGCTATCCTTACCCTCGTATACCCGGAAGGCATGAGTATATCCTGTCTCGCTCTCGCAGAGCTTATACACCTTCACTCCATACCTGGAGCGCTTGGAAGGAATATACTGCTTGAATCCCAACCTTCCTTTATATTTCATTAGGGATTCATCCACGCAGATATTCTTTCCAGGTGTATAAACCTCTGGAAACCTGGCAGCGAGATGGGTAATCAGGGGGCGGATTTTGTACAGCCTATCAAACTGGGGGTCCTCCTTAGGGGGGCACAGGCTGTTGTCGCTAAAATGCATGAAACGAAGAATCATTTCATACCTTTGCCTAGTTATAGTTTGGGCAAAAATGGGGGTACTAAAGATGGGGCTGGTGCTCCAGTAGGAGCGGATGGAGGGCTTTTTTATAATGCCCATTAACATTGTGAGTGCCCAGAATTTAAGAAATTCTGGCACGTCAATGGGAGTCCATGGCTGTTTTGCCCAAAAAGAATTAGGGCTAGCAGCACGGTGCTGCTGGGCATAAATGTTTGTTTGTGTGACAATGTCTCCCAAGACATCGTCTCCCAAAAAAACCTGCACAAATTGCAGTGGAGTGAATCCTGTAACATCAATATTGATGCCAGGAATTCCAGAAAAAGGAGGGATAGCTGGCTTGTACCTATTAGGCGCTACCCATGCCTCTGGTGCACTGCCACGACTACGTGTGGTAGGCGTCCTAACAGCCACAGATACATCACTAGATGTATCTGTGAACTGACCAACGTCAAAATCTGACGCTGTATCAGTGGCCTCAGAATCTGTGGCCAAAAAGGCATACGCCTCCTCAGCCGTATACCGCTGCATGGTAAGAATTGCAGCAAAAATAGTGGGGAAGGAAAGGGTTAATGGCTATAATAAAAAATAAAAAAAAACCTAAAAAAAAGTAAAAAAAAGTAAAAAAAGTAAAAAAACATGTAAAAAAAAAAAACAACCAAAAACAATTGCCACTATGCAAGATCACTGTTTATGCAGTGATCAATGGCAATGAAGGGGTTAATATTATATGGGTGGCTCTTATAAGAGCCTTTGGATCAATATATATATATTTTTATTAGGGAATACCTGAAATACCAGAACACACCGATCTGTCTCTCTCCCTCACTAGAAGCAAGTGAAGGAGGGGGGCAGATCCAATACTGATCAAAGGCAATGTTTAGAAAACATTGCCTTTGATTTATCAAATCATGATCACTCTTATGAGTGATCTGACCACTAGGGGTGTTATTCACTGGATGTCCATGACATCCAGCAACACCCCCCCGATGATGTCAGCAGGCTCCGCCCCCCGGCTTGATGGGCGCCGCCATCTTGAAACACCGCGTGTGTTTCGAAGACACCGGCACCGGGAAGGTAAGTTGAGCATTTAGGAAGCGATCGCGAGTCGCTTCCTTTGCTAAACAGGTGTTGCAAAGATGCCTCGATACTGAGGCATCTTAGCAACACCAGCTAAGCAAAGGAAGCGACTCGCGATCGCTTCCTAAACCCGTTTTTCGGCGGCGGGCGCCGCCATGTTTGAAAGACGTGCAGTCTTTCAAACATGTTTTTTTTTTGCTCCTAGGAGCGATCGGGGGGGGGCGGGAATGTTTTTTTTGGTGTTGCTCAATGCCTCGATGTCGAGGCATTAGAGCAACACCGTTTGAGTGAAAAAATCGATCACGGATCGATTTTTTCACCCGTTTAAAGACGTGCCGGTCCTGGCACGTCAATTGTCATAATCGTCACGATTTTCAGTGACGTGCCCGGACCGGCAATTGTCACGAAGGGGTTAAAATATGTCCCAGGGAAAGATGTTGTTTGTTTACAAACTGCACTACTGGCAGTTTGCAAAACATGGTAAGGGTCCCTGGGGCGGAGCATCTGGAAGAGCAGGGTGGACCAGTGCTCCAACAGCACCAATTGCTGTTTTGATCCAGTCCGGAGCCTGCATTCTGGACAGGAGCTCCACAGGAAATCTACAACAGTGTCTGCTAGATTCTCTGCTCCATGAGAATTGATGAGGATGAACTTGAGGAAACTCCCCACAGGCTCACATATTTGAATGTACTGGATGGTAAATGTAAGTTGTTCAATGTGTGAGATGACTGGAGTGGAATCCACAGCTATTAAATTGTACTTTGACTCATTTATTTCTTCCAGAATGGCACAAATGTTCGCCAATAGATAAGATGGGTTCCCCTTTCCAACATTGCCATACAGTTTTCAAATTCACTCAAAAGCTATACAATACCTAAAAGCTTTGTGTTTTTTTTTTGTCAACCCGATAATTTAATTCTCTCCATGAAATTCTAAACTTCTGAAGGCAAGAAAGCTAATCAAAACCACATGTATCAACACATAACCACATGTTATGCCATCACTCCAGCTAGGAGTGCTGTTGTTTGATTAATAGACATCCAGCTTCTTTATGCTGAATCGAATATGCCATCGTGCACTTGTGATATTCTTCTACATTTTCAACTTTTACAATAAGATTGCAGTGTTTCCAATCATTAAATCCTGATGTAGCAAAGGGAGATTCTTTATTGGACAATAGGGGACATGCAAAGCAATGCAAATGGTGACTCGTCTGAGTCCTTGTCTTGTCTGAGTTTGTACTCCCCTGGCTCCATCGTACACTCGGCGTGAAAGGTTGAAATGTTGCAATCAGGATTATGAAACTATGTTAGCCCACTACGAAACCAGTAATCCACTGTACTAGCATTTTTAATGTTCCATAATCCAGAATCTATGATGTGAATCACGCACTCACTGAGACACTTGGAATTGTGTATTCCTTCTCAGGTAATGGTATGTCTAGAACTGGATGACAAAGATGTGGATGTAGATGGCAATCCTGTTATTAGAGTAGCAGTAGTTGTGGCTGAAGTTGCAGTCAGGATAAACCAAGATGTAAGCTTTTGTAAAGTTTGCTCATTTTCTGTGCTACACCTATGTACACATGCTTTACATCCATCTGGAAAAAAATATCATTATTTTCCTCTTAACAAATGTGACAATTTCTACCCAGGCTTCTTTTCAAAGGCAATCAATATCCCACTCAAAACATGACACTTTTTTTTCTAATTAGCGCTTTTTAGTGTCATATTGCCACAAACCCCATGCTGCAGTGTCACACTGCTCTACAGCACTTGTCAAATTGTCACACAAAGCTTGTAATAGTCCTATTCTGTGCAACATCTAAAAGGAATGCCCATAGACCATAGGGAGAATAAAAAGTGATTCTTTGTAAAACCTTAAGACATATCACATAGATCTTTGGTGCATGTAGGTAGGTAGTGTGTACCGTGCACCGCAAACCAACTACCACGTAAGCCCACCAAGTAAAGACATGGAGACTGAAATTGGGTAAAACAGGCCACAGCATATTTTATTAACAATAACCACAAACAAAAACTGTGTTGGCCTAAACACCATAAACCAATAAACATAAATACACAGTAAACCATCAAAATAAATACTAAATACAAATATACAAATATACATATCAACATAATCCATAATACATTCAAAGATAACCAACACAGGAACTGAATTAACCCCGTCCCTGCAGGCCGCTCACCACTGTACAATCCAAACCACAGGTACTCACCTCCCCCCTCATCCAAACAAAAAACTGACAGCTAACTTCCACTGTCCCAAAACCAATGCTAACCACCAGCCGACCATAAGCTCTGTGGGCACGTCCAATAAAAACACCAGCATCCTTCACACCAGCATCCAAACTCCATAATTTACCAAAACCAGACCGGCAAGAACACACAAACCACCAGCTGTGACAAAAGAAAAGAAAGTTAGTACATAAAAATTAGGAAGGGAGGGTGGGAAGCAGGTAAGTCTGTTATTCGTCTCTGAAAAAAGTGATAGTGACCGGGATCACCCAGAGGGCACCCTTTATCCCCCTAGGGACTCCCGCCCCTACATTTACATACCCCAATCAAAAGACACCCATGCCACAAGCATGCACTCACCCACACACATACATGCTCCCTGTCAGGGGAGGGCTGGCAGCCTAAGGCCTGGGGGCAAGTCTAGTCAACTGGCCCGTTGCACCATCAAAGCGGCTGCGAGCGACATTGAAAGCGGCCGTCGTGCGGCAGTCACTCCACCAGCGCCTAATGAAATTAAAGTGGCCGGCGTGCACGCACCGCATGCCTCAGCTCTTCATCCCACCACTTTTAAGACGTGGGAAGAGGAGCTGAGGCATGGCCATTGGGTCTGACAGCCGCATGATGCAGGGGGGTACCGAGAGTATTTGGCACCTGTGGCAGACCCTGTATGTGGCACCCCCCCCCCCACACACACTTTAAAACTGCATAGTTTCTATGGTTAGGCAAACATTGACAGGGGTACAGCATATTTGTTATAATTATATGCTTAGGGATTATGCGGTACCACCGTCAATGTGTGCCTATACATTGAGCCAGACACTGACAACCCCTATCACTATATACTAAGCCAAACATTGATGTGGTGTAGGCTTACCACTTTAGTGACTGGCATAGTATATAGTAGGGATGCACCGAAATGAAAATTCTGGACTGAAACTAAAAATTCAGCATTCACTTGGCCAAAACTGAAAAAAAAAACAAAAAAAACCTTTAAAATACTTTATTAAAAGTAACACCAAAATTAGACAAAAAAATCAACAACAATATTAACATATATATACACACAAACACACATATATATAACAACAATCACAATCCTATCATGCCCAGGTTCTAGCATGTGCTGGCTGACTTAGCATGATAGGAGTGTGATTGCTGTTTGCAATTATATATATATATATTAATACTGTCATTGAATTATTCTGTCCAATAAAAGTGTTAACACACCGAAGTTGGACCAAAAAATTATTTATAACAGCAATCACACTCCTATCATGCCTAGGCAGCCACTACATGCTGGAATCTGGGCATGAAAGGAATGTGATTACGGACTCCCTATGCCAAGCTATCCCCCAACACTTACACATCCATGCTATCTGAAACCCTCATTCACAAACATTCAGCATAACACCCATCACTCTCACACACTTACATTCAGCATAACACCCATCACTCTCACACACTTACATTCAGCATAACACCCATCACTCTCACACACTTACATTCAGCATAACACCCATAACTCTCACACACTTACATTCAGCATAACACCCATCACTCTCACACACACTTACATTCAGCATAACACCCATCACCCTCACACACTTACTAATCCACTCTTTCCTACCTTTTCTTCTTTCACTCTCACTTTTCCTCCTACTCCTCTTCTTCTTCTTCCTGTCCTTCCGGTGCACTGAGCGCGGAAGACGGTGGGCGTGGCTTCAATGTTGTGCCGCGCGCATCGTTTCTGAAGGCGTGCCGGCATGGTGGCACCCCTCAGATGAGCGGCAGCCGGGGCGGACCGCCCCCCTCCCCCCCACGCCAGGTACGCATGACGGCCGCATTCAATCCTGCTCGCGGCCGCTTAGTTTTTAACTTTGCGGCCGCAGCCGCATTGAATGCTCGTCCGTCCGGCCCACCGGCCCGGATTTAGGGCGGCCTGGGGGGCAATTGCCCCCCTGCCCCCCGGCCCAGTCCGCCCCTGCTCCCTGTCCATTTAGCAACGCTGATTCCCAGGGGCCTTATACTCCCCTAGCACAGTAACAGGCTTCTGAGAGTCAGATTAGGTAGAATTATAGTTGTGTTTTAGGGAATTGCAGCATTGGTTGAATACTCATAGATATATAATGTGTTTTTCAGGCATCAAAGATACATTTTTAGACCTTACATACATACTCACCTAGTACAGTGACAAATTCTAACAGTCAGACTAAGTGGAATTATAGCCGTGTTTTATGGAATGACAGGTAAATGACAGAAGGGCTGCCATCAGGAAGGAACAACCATTACATTTGCAAGGGGCTCGGCCTGGGGGAAACACGCTCGAGGAGACACTTGCCATTGCACCCTTTCATTATGATATTGGCCAGGTTCCCATAGCTGCTATCAATTGCCATTGTTCTTCACACTATTGGCCATTAACTGTGTCTCATGTCTGTCTGTCAACCTACTGGTCATTAACGCTGTCTCTGGTTTGTGATTTACCCTATTGGCCAGCTTCCTTTAGATCCCTCCTTTCATCCTACTGGGCTTCTCCTATTCACTTTTTTTTACATTAGATTGGCTGGCTTCCCACACTTTGTGTTTCCTCTGCTCGTGTGGGAGCTGCAATACTGGCAAGGGCATCTTTATTTTTAGCCTTTTCAATATCATAGGAGGCACCATACACCCTTCTGTCAATCAAAGGGAGGGACTCTGTTATTAGAAACATATAAATATGAAGTGCAGTTGATGTTCGACTAGTAGTAATGTGAAATGAAATTGGGTATTTTTGTAGTTTGAGGGGGATGGAGGTGGTCAATGCAAAGGTGGTAAAGGTGACACTTCGGTTACACACTGGTTGGTGAATCACCTTGTAATGGGTAAGCATGATATATTACGTTGAGGTCAAGTGTTTACATGGCACCAGGCACCGGCAGGGCCGGATTGACTTAGGGGCTGATAGAGCTGCAGCTCCAGGCCCCTATCTTAAAATAGGCCCAGTCAGGACCGAACTGACTGGGCCTATGCGGCCTCTACGGCCGCATTAACGCAGGGCAAATTAAAACATCGGGGGTTTTTTTACTTTATTTAACATCCTCCATGTTAAATAAAGTTTTTGTTAACTTTATTTAACATGGAGGATGTTAAATAAAGTAAAAAAAAAACCCCGATGTTTTAATGTAAGCCCTGTGTGACCGCAGACCCCTAAGACCGGCCCTGGTGGGGGCTTCTCGGCCCCTTAGAGTGGCGGACCCGGTCGCAGTTGCGGCGGGCTTAAGGGGCAGGTGCGTTTATGCGGCCGTAGAAGCCGCATAGGCCCAGTCAGTCCAGTCCTGCCGCGGGCCCGGCCGCAGTTGCTGCTTGCTCCGGCAACAAGGTAAGTAGGGTGAGGGCGGGGGGTGCAGTGAGAAGGGGCAGAGGGGGGTTAGATAGTGAGAAATGGGGAGAAGGGATAGATAGTGAGAGGGGGTACATAGTGAAAAGGGGGAACATAGTAAGAAGGGGCAAATAAGATGGGGAGAGGGGGTAGTGTGAATGAATGAATGAATGAATAAATGTGTGGATGAATTGTGTGAATGCGTATGACAATTAATGAATTCATGTGTGGATGAATTGCTTGAATGATTTGTGAGACTGCATTAATGAACGTGTTAATGATTTGTATGAATGAGTAAATGCAAAGATGGTACATGAAGGGTGGGCTTTAACAATAAATAAATAAATAAAAATGGGCTGCTCGGGCTTAAATGCCCGGGCCTATTTTTTGTCCCAGTCTGGGCCTGCATGGTCGGTGAAACATGGAACATTGTTTGTTTGTGGGGCACATTTGGAATGAATTAAGATTAATTTCAGGTCTAGTTTGTTGTAGGAAAAGGAACGTTCTGTGTGAGAGAAAATGGGGTTTAAATAAGTCTGGATTTTGTATGGCATATTTTAAGGTTTGGATGACACTTAAAGGGACTGTCAACCCAAACATTGCTTATGAATCTAGAGAATAAAAAAAAATATGAAAAATGATCAATACATCGTATTAGCAATATTGCCTGCAAATGCATAAAATAACAAAAATATGTCTGTGATGTCTCCTGCGTATGATATTACCTGGTGGCTTAATATGTAAATCACACATTTCCTATTAAAAATTAGTTCATTTGCATATCAAGCCATATGTAATGGAAGAGAGTGACCACAGACACATTTTAAACACAATTTTCTGTTATTTTATACACAATTTATAGATTTTCACAGTATAAGCGATATTTAAGCCTTCAAGGCCTAGGAAGCATTCAAAAGTATTATCTGTGTGAACAATGAACGACAATCCAAACAATTTATAGTGTTAATGCAATGTTACCATTTTTCATGTCAAACCAAACACTAGACTAGAGTTAAAAAAAAAAAGAGCTCAGATGAGTATGATGCAGTAAGAACGGTAAGATGGTTGGTCCATACATAGATCCTTGGGCTGGGTCCCGTCAATATAAAAGACGGCCATGGTAAGGTAGAGTGTATTCTGAAAACTATTTATTATAATTCGTAGACTATTAGCCCCCAAACAGCTTGTCTGTGTCATATTTGCAGGGAGGGTAAATAAAACATCTTTTTAGCCAAAACCCTGAGACATATCATATAGATCTTTGGCACACATACTCATGTAGTATAGTCACAGGCTCTAAGCCTCATAATTACTATATAGTGATCCAGACACTAATGGTTGTACTGCATAACTCCCATCATTAAAACTGTTGGCGCTATATAAATAAAAGATAATAATAATAATAATCATTAAATATTGAGCCACACACTGATAATGGTACAGCATAATTATATAGCAAGTCAGACACTGAGGGTGATACAGCATAGCTTATATACTGAGCCTGAAGGTGGTACAGTATAACTCTAGTTATTATATATTAAGCCTGAAGGTGGTACAGCATAACTTGTATCTCCCATCATCATTTTAATTTGCATTTTGTTCCATTTTCACTCTCACTCAAAATATCTCACTTTCACTAACTCTCATTCATTTTCTCTGACATTCTCACTCACTCTCCCACTCAGTCAAACACTCACACTCTTTTACACTCCCACTCTTCTTCATGGTCTTTCACACCCTTACTCAATCTTACTCATGCTCTCTCACATTCTTACTCATGCACTCTCATTCATGCTTTCACACTCTCACTCATGCTCCCTGACACTATCTCACTCTCTCAGTCTCTCACACCCTCACTCACATGATCTAACACTCACTCTCCCCCTCTCTCACTCACTCTTATTTACTCTCTCAATCACATGCTCCCCTTCTCTATCACTCACACTATTTCTTTCATACTCTCACACGATCACTCATGCTCTCTCATACTGTCAGGCTCTCTCACTGAGAGAGAGGAGAGCTGCTAAGGTATTGTTTGCTGCTACTACATGTATCCTGTTTTGTTGGTAACAGAGAAGCCGTCCAACCGCAGTTAGGTTGGAGAACTTTGTTTAGTTAGTGCTCATAACAGCAAGGATTTAGTTTTTTGATTTGTTTTGCTCTGTTGTGCTTGTCTTAAAAAATAAAAACAGACCCAGCCTTTTATTTAACCCTCCTTGTATCTAAGCTGTCTCGGCAACCTGGAAGACTGTGTGTGAGCAAAGATTCCTGGGAAGCATACCAAGTTAAGGGGTATTGTGTCACAATATATGCACTCAGGGCCGGCCCTGCTATGGAGCAAAGTGGGGCAATTTTGAAGAGGTGGCACTTTGCCGTCCTGGGATGCACCGATATATCGGTGGCTGAAATATTTCGGTCGAAAAGGGCATGATCAGCAAAATGCCAATTTTTTTAAAAAAAAAACGGCCAAAAATAACCGTCCGCAGGTGCTGGGCTGCTTACCTGGAGTCAGGAAAAGCAGGAACCCAGCAGAGTCACATGAATGCACATCACATGACTCTGCTCCGTTCCTTCTCTTCCCCTGGGGGTGGGGCCAGAGAAGTTGTTTGAGGGGAAGCAGCAGGGCCCCTACGAGTGAGAGGTCTGCAGTTCAGGTAAGGGTTTGGGGGAGCGTGTATGAGTATGTGTGATTAAGGGAAGTAATGAGTATCTGTAAATGAATGTGTATATGAGTGTGTGTGGGGGAGATGGCATGGCATAGGGAGCCTGTAATCACACTTCTAATATGCCCAGGTTCTAGCATGTGCTGGTTGTCTGGGCATGATAGGAGTGTGATTGCTGTTAGACGTCATATATATTTATATATATTGTTATTGATTTTTTTTTTGGTGTGTTAAAATTGCAATAACATATATATATATAGGAGTTTAAAATGCAATAACTATATATATATATATATATAATTGTTAACAGCAATCACACTCCTATCATGCCCAGCCATACCTAGATTCCAGCATGTACTGGTTGATAGGAGTGTGTTTGCGGCTAACAATGATATAAGTAACATTGTTATTGAAATCACACTTCTATCATGCCCAGATTCTAGCATGTACTGCTAGCATGTATTGCCTGGGCATAATAGCAGTGTGATTGCTGTTAACAATTATATATACATATATATATATATATATATATATATTAATATTGTTACTGCATTTTTTGTCCCATTTTGGTGTGTTACTTACTTTTAATAAAAGTGTGGTTATTTATTTATTTATTTTTAAGCTGGGGTTCGGTTTCGGCCAAGTGAATCCTGAATTTTCGGATTCGGTTTCGTTCCAGAATATTCATTTCAGTGCATCCCTATTGCTTTTGGACTCCGCAGCCTGCAGAAAGCTATTATGAGCAGTGTTCCCTCTAAGCTGTGCGCTTGTGTGCGCGCACATAGCTTTTTAAGAGAGCGCCCACGTCCAAAAATTTTTTGCTCTGTCAAAATTTTTGCACAAGAGAAATTTTCTGCGCACGCCACCTAAGAAAAATTAGATGGAACATTGATTATGAGCTTGTCTGTGGTTTGTGGACCTAATGCACGCTGCGTAGAGCATCTTCTCCTTCGTGATTGGAGGTCAGCTCTCGCGTGGCAGCATGGGTGTGAGTTTCCCTGAGAGCGCGGTGACATCAGACGTCACGTCAGCACTCACTCAGAGTGAAGGGGGAGGCAGCATTTCACACTTCGCCCCAGGCATCACAATGTCTTGGTCCAGCCCTGTATACACTATATATATATATATATATATATATATATATATACACACATACTGTATAATATGCATACAATGTATGCTCCTATTGACCTGCTATGCTGTGCCACATAACTGCTGCTCCAACTGATTTCTGCTCCAATTGACTGCTACTCCAGCTGACTTCCTGTGCAGGATTCTGGTGATGTCAAATGCACCGCTAGCGCAAAACTTTTACTCACACTACATCTCTGCAACCGCACTACATCATCAGAATTTGTCTGTACGGTGCGCACTTCAGCTTCAATCTCATGGGGCCTCTAGGCAACTGTCCAGTGTGCCAATGCGAAAAGGCACTGTCAAGGCATCTATCAATTTTGGTAGCACAACATCTTCTCTGCATAGTTCTTATAATTATCAAGTCATTGCTAAGTATCTGGTATTGTCTACATATGTATTTGTATAATTATATAATTTCCCTTTTTCAAATGCAAACACATTTAACTCTAACCTTTCTTCATAACTAAGGTGTTCCATTCCTCTTAATTACTTTGTAGCCTGTCTCTACAATTAAGCTCCATAACGTTGTTTTTAAGATCAGTTGCCCAACCTGCTTATTTAAGGTGGTCTTACCATTGACTTATACAGAGGCAAAATTATATTTTCTTTATGTGAATCAATACAATCTTGTTATACATGCCAAAATCTTAATGGATCTTGCTGCACCTCTTTGATATTGAATAATGTTGCTACAATTTTCCCAAGACCTTTTCGGTTAATGACACTGCATTTAAGGTATAATTTACACATATGATTTTTTCCTGTGTGTCTCCTGTCATGTGTATGGGGCATTGTATTGTTTAACTTGCCTCTTTCTGGCTTTCTCTGCTGTATGGAGGATAGAGTTTTTCAAGTTCTTTAAGAGAAAAAAAGTAGTCTGTATCTGTAAGAAATCATTTTCATGCTTTCATTCTTTTCTATACATATATACATGAAATATGTGTTTTTAATCATGTAACGCAACTGTTAGAGCATCTTCTTTAGAATGCAAGTATATCATATGAATGGTCCAAAAGGACTATGAATGTTCATTTATTGCCCATATATCAAAGAACCTATACCATAACTGTTCAAGTAAATGGGTATAAAAGCTCATGCTTAGAAGGGAAAGGTCTCTTTCTCCACCATATTTTTAAGAATACAGAGCCCCCAAGCTCCATCATCTCACCACATGTCCCTTCAATTAGTGCTGTAAGTCTACTTTGGTATAACTTACTTAAGAAGATAAGCTATGGTTTTGATTGCAATTTGGTCACAGAGTTGTTTAACCCATTAATTTCCTTTTTATTTTTTGTACCCTTTGTGACCAAGGCTGTTTTAACACTTTTGCAGTGCTTGTGTTTAGCGGTAATTTTCTCCTCTCCCATTTAGTGCACCCACACAAGGTATATTTTGCTCTTTTCAGGACAAGAATGACTTTCTTCAGATAGTATTTTTTTGATCATTTCTAATTTCCTATAAAAAAAGAAATAATAAAATATGATGAGAAACTGAAAAAACACTTTTTCTCACTTTTGTTTGAAGAATCTTCTACTCATCTAAAAAAGCTAATGAAAAAAAACTGCTAAATAGATTCTACTATTTGTCCTGAGTTTAGAAATACCCAATGATTTTATGTTTTGGGGTTTTTTTGTCTGCAAGTTACTGGGCAATAAGTACAAGTAGCATTTTGCTACTATACACTGTTTTTGAACCCGACCACTCCAATTTACCCCATCAAACCCCTTGGGTATTTAAAATGCTTTTATTTTAGCTTTTTCCATGTCAGGATTTTTGGGAAGATACAGTGCTAATTTTAACACTTGCTCATAATAAAGTTTATTTTTTAATTTATTTTATTATTTTTGTACTTTTTTTTAAGAATTTTGATGGAACTGGATGGTTCCCCTGATGGTGACATCACTGCATGATTATTTTTAAATAATGTTTAAATGTTACCACATTTTTACTTTTTATTTTTTTAGCTATTTTTTCCATATAGTTCTTTTTCATTTTTTTAAATTATTTTAAATAGACTTACATGGTTGAATGCAGTACCTGTATTCAACCTACAAGGAGAGCCAGAGTTCTCAGGAGGATCTGGAGAGACCCTTTTGGAAACTTTGGAAAAGTTGTTTATTTTTTTTTATAGAATGCGCCGCCATCTTGCGAGTGGCAAAATCTCTCACAGTGGCTGTTGTGAAGCGGTCACGGTGCATCCAGGGGTGGGTGTTCGGTTTCGTTGAATGCCTCGATATCAAGGCATTTTATCAACACCATTGAAGCAACCATAGGACTCTTTTAAAATGGGCGTCCATCGCCATACAGTGTATTGACATTGACACCCCAGGGAGGGGGCAGACATGGCACCTGATTCTGATCTCGGTGTTGCTGAATGCCTTGACATTAAGGCATTACAACAACACCGTTTAAGTGAAGAAAGTGTCAGGAACTGGGTCCATACAGGCGACTGTAATGACCCAGAGCGCCCAAAAATGGTGTTCAGGAGATATTGCTCAGTAGCAGAGATGGACAGGGCCTGGTGCAGGGCGACTGCACTCTCCAGGGTGTTGAGTACCTAGGGTTGTGCGGCCACATACCAGGGCCCTGACATAGCAGCGGATGTTGTCCAGAACAAAGCAAAACTTGGTGCTATACTGCAGGCACCCTGGAGCAGGCATGAGACATAGATCTCCAGACGAATGTGCAGGATGCTGCAGGCTGGGAGTAGGGAAGCTAAGCAGAGTAACAGCAGAACATAGCAAACAAGGGGGACAGAGCAAGGAACAGGGAGACCGAGCAAGAAACATACCCAGACAAGACATACATAATACAGGACACAACAAAGGACAGGGAACAAGGACCATAAGGGATGGAGTGAGGAGCCGGGATCCTCGGACGCTTCTCCTTTAAGCAAGGATAGGACATCTTAACTGGGACATGGGGAGAGGAGAGAGGAACCAAAATCATCAGATGATTCAGGGAAAAGAGGGCAAAGGTACATAAGAGTCAGACAAACATGAATACAGGAACTAGCCTAGGACTACATGATAACAATTGGAGATTCCGTTGCATCATATGGCCATAATATGCTTAGCCCACCACTACGTCAAAGTACTCCAATATTCGGTGGGTCCTACCACTAAACCCTGCCTACTGAATTACAAATAAACTGAAACTAAACATTGAATCTAAAGACAAAGCCAAGAAGGACATACCTTTAGACTGCTGACTGAGACAAACATAACAAATGGGTGGGGCACACCTTATAAAGGAAACAGAGCTGAAGGAAACAGCAGAACTGGAATCAAGGAATCAGAAGCACAGAACAGGACATATGGAAATCCAGGAATGGTTTACAGCAAAGGGGGAACTGTAGCGAGACAGGGAAAATCAGAGATATGCAGGTCCGCAGCCTGGATGGACCCTGACAGAAAGCGACTTTCTAAGCTTGTTTAATGCCATAAAGTGCCAGTGGTCATTAAGGGGTCATTAAGGGGTTAATATGTAATATTTCTTTTTATAATATAAAACATTAATACATTTATCGCACAAGAACAAAAAACATACTAGACTTTACATATTACAAATATACAAACATATCACAACAGCTATCAATATTTCTTACATTTATCTGTCAATTTAAACAACCTGAATATTATCTTATTCATATTCATATCATAATATCATCTTTATATATATTTTTTTTTTTATCGTTTAAACATACATTTCTTTTAAGTTCATCTATCTTAAATAACAAAGGAAATTAGAATTAATAATTCTCTTATTTTTCTCAACCATTCTTCACATAATTTGCTATTCTTATTTAGATTGTTATCAATTTTCCTCCCACTTTCCAGCTTCAGTTAGTAAATTATTTGTTTAAGTGTCTGTTGCCAACTAGTGGCTACTGCTGTTCTCCATGATCATGATATGGAAATTTTAACTGCTGACATAAAATGTATTACTAATAAAGTGTTACTTCTGTTCATTTTGGGCCATCTTAAATTTAAGTTGCTGCTACTGAATTTATAGATTAACTGGAAGAAAAATTCTAATGGGCTTTGGTCCATAACTTGTTTACATGCTCACATGTCCACCATATATGAATAAAACTTCCTGTTGATTTATCACATCTCCAGTAACTATTTGATCTATGGCAGGGGTGTCCAAGTTTTTTCTGCAGTGGGCCACTTCATCAGAAATGTATGTGTGTGTGGGCCGAACTCATTTTTCCTTGAGAGAAAATGTGACCTTTTAGCTTTAGAATGCATACTAATACAGGGTTAATTTGGCAAAAAACACCGAAAATAATCATCCGCAAGGGCCCTGCTACTTCCCTCTGTGTTGCTCAGCAGCATCTCTTGCTCCGTCGAGGGGAAGCAGGAACCCAGCGGAGTCACGTGAATGCGCGTCAGCTCACGTGACTCCGCTCCGTTCCTGTTCCCCTTGGCAGGTCAAGAGAAGTTCAAACTGACTGCGCGCAACGCAGATGGAGACAGCACCCCTGCGTAAGTCTGTGAGCGGCACCGGAAGATCTGCAGTTCAGGTAAAGGTGGGGAAGGGTGTATGAATGAGTGTACGTGAATGAGGGAATTAATGTTTGTGATGAATGAATATGCATGTGATAGGGGGGGGCAGGGCACAGGGAGGCTGTAGGTTATGTGCATGTATTGGCTGCTCGTGCATGATAGGAGTCTCATTGCTATGTTAAATATATATGATTACTAACAGCAATCACACTCCTATCATGCCCAGGCATACCCAGATTCCAGCATGAAATGGCTGACTTGGCATGATAGGAGTGTGATTGCTAGCAGCAATCACACTTCTATGATGCCCAGGATCCAGCATGTACTGGCTGCCTGTGCATGATAGGAGTGTGATTGCTGTTCATAATCATATATATTTAATATAGCAATGACACTCCTATCATGCACAAGCAGCCACAGTAGCAAAAGCAAGCAGAAATTACACTTTTATCATGTACATTGGTAATACTTACATTTTTGTTTTTTTACTTTTTCCTCCGGTGTGATGACCCTGTCCTTGCCGCGAGGAACACCTTCTGTGGGCCCGCCCCCTCGAACGTCACGTGTTCAAAGCCACACAACGGCTGCTTTGAACTTCGCAGCCGAGTGGCCGCTTTGAATGTGGTCCAGTCCTGCTCACGCGAGCAGCACCTCGAAGTCTGCGTGAGTGAGCGGGCCGCATTTGGCCCGCGGGCCGCATTTGGCCCACGGGCCGCATGTTGGACACCCCTGATCTATGGGGATACATATGATGTAACACTGTTGGAACCTTGTACAATATATCACTTTATAGTGGTTCTCTCTTATGCCCATATAATGTATAGTTCCATACATCAATTGAAGACTTTTGGTCCATTCTTTGGAAGTTATTTCTAATTCTTTGCACAATTTTTCTTGGGCTTGTAATATATCTAAATTTTTGCCATACACTGGACATTGACGCCCCGGGGATTACAGCAACACTGTTTAAGCGAACAAAGTGATCGTAGGTCGTCATAGGTCATAATTTCATAGGTTGTTAAGGTTTTAAAACATTTAGATTGTGATATTTTAAATATAATGTTGAGAGATCATCCCCTCTAATTTTATTATTACATATTCCCAATTTAATAATTTGTCCTCTTATGACGCACTTGTATGCCGACCAGATGGTAGATAGTGACATATTATGTGTTTGGTTTTCTTTAAAATAAACTTCAGTAATAGATCTTAAATATTCAACATTCTCACTATTAAGTTACTTATTATTTAATTTCCATTGTCTGTTGTTTTCCTGTTTATTTTAATATTTTGTAGACCGTGCTGGGAACGACCTGTACCCCCGCCAGACGATCCTTCCTTCTCCCCATGGCCACCGGGATCACAAAACTTCCACCATCAGGCAGTACTAGCATCGGAGACACAAGGAATCATAGCTCTTCGGGAACCTCGGCAGCACTGTAGTATGCAGAAGCATAGCAATACATTGCTTTACCGCCCTGTCAAGGGCAGCACCAAGGCTTACCCCAATAACAAAACGAGACTCGTGTTGAGGTAAAACAGGAACTCCTTTATTTGAACCAAACACACAAACTATATATACAAGACAAGAAAGGGGCAAGACAAATGTTACAGGATCTAATTACCATGTCAGAAAGGAAATAATTAGATCACACCCTACAATACAATATCCAGGGAAGGACAGAATTACATGAGACATAAATAATTACATTCATTGGGGAGGTAGACATAGAATGATGATAGAGATTTAATTAAATTGAAATAGCACCTGTTAGCTCTATGTTCTATCCATTGTCTAACAGGATTAACAGCTACTGGCTGTGTATTTAGTTATTATATACACAGCAGTAGGGGGTACACAAAAGACAGTGAATGGCAGTACTAACACCTAGCACCTAACACATTAATACACATTTCTTTACAACCCAGATAATCAGCCTTCTTCTTACACCAGGATGTCCAGCTGGCATTTACAGTTCTGAGTCTCTGTGTGGGAAATGTGGTAAAACATATACCGTATTTTCCGGCGTATAAGAAGACTGGGCGTATAAGACGACCCCCAACTTTTCCAGTTAAAATATAGAGTTTGGGCTATACTCGCCTTATAAGACTACCCCTCTGCCCAGTATACAACAACCTGCCAATCACGGCAAGCGATGTACCTTACTGGTGATTGGCTGGTTGTTGTATACAAAGCCTGCTTGGATTGGGTGGGTCAGCTCTCCCTAACATATGCCTGTCCACACACACATGTATAGACATACACTGCCCTCACACACCCCTTCCTTTACACACATATACACGTACATGTGACGGGACCGACCTGTACCCCGACTGGGTACTCCCGCCAAACGTTGCTTCCTCCTGACGGGACACCAACAAGTAACCCCTTCAGCGCCGGGCAGAACCAGCGTTGTAGATAAAAAGGGGTACGTTGCTGCACCGTAGCTGCATTGGCACTGTGGCTATCCGAAGCTTAGCTACACAGCGAGGCTACAGCCCACCCCAAACATCAGGCAACACTCATGTTGAGGTGAAAACAGGACTCATTTATTAAAACCAAATACAGAGCTATATATACACAAGTAAGAAAAGCGGCAAGACAAATATCACATGATCTAATTACCATGGCAGGAAGAAAGTAATTAGATCAAATCCTGCAACACAATATCCGGGGGAAGGACAGAATGACATGAGACATAAATAATTACATTAATTGGGGACGTAGACGTGGAATGACGATAGACATATAATTGGCTTAAGACAGACAATGGCCAGGACACAGGGATAACAGGAGCTCACAGATTAACAGCTACCTGTTATGTAATTGAAAATTAGGTATGCAGCAGTGACACATAGTCATACCTACAGGGGGTCTTAAGACAAGGGCTAACTCACACAATAACAGGGGAAACACTTCACACCTATACAATTAACAATGCACAGACAATCAGCCTTCTTCCTACCACAGGATGTCCAGCTGACGTTACAGTTCTGAGACTCTGAGTGCTAAAACATGGGGTACATCAGCAGAAACTGAACCCCTGTATCCACATACAGAAGTCTCTACAAGGCCTGGGCCCATAGTCGATAGGGAGGAGGCTGGCTCTCAGGCCTCTCCAGGGACCCCAGTGATGGAGGGTTCTGTCACAGTACACACCAGCTTACAAACACACATACACTGCCCATACACAGACATATACATACATGACATGAGACATAAATAATTACATTAATTGGGGACGTAGACGTGGAATGACGATAGACATATAATTGGCTTAAGACAGACAATGGCCAGGACACAGGGATAACAGGAGCTCACAGGATTAACAGCTACCTGTTATGTAATTGATAATTAGGTATGCAGCAGTGACACATAGTCATACCTACAGGTGCCCTTACACACACACATATATATATATATCTACACATACTAACATACGCCTGTCCATACATACACATTTATACACTGCCCTCACCACACACCCCTGCCTTTACACATACTGCCACTCTGTGTGTCCCCCCCCCCCCCCGAGATGTGCCCCCCTCCCATAGACTTACCAGTGCAGACTCCCGGGAGTCCCGGGTGTCTTGCGGGGCCGGCAGGGGACATCTATTCTACGCAGAACGGTATACAACTTCCGTATATGCAACTTGTATACCGTTCTGCACTGGTAAGGAGGATTGTGAGAGCTTACCGCGCAGACATTCACCGGCTTGCTGCAGTACTCTCCGACATCAAATCCCGACGCACAGCATCAGTTGCCACACGCGCCGCAAGGGAGCAGGATCGGAGGTCTGCATTAACAGACCTCCCGCTCCCTTGATTGCCTTTAAGCCGGTTGCAGGGAGATCTTTGATCTCCCGAACCAAGCCTGCTCCTCTAGAGACGGACATTACCGTCTGCCTCTGGAGGGGTGCGGGCGTGGTGGCACCCCCCCATGAGGGGCACCCGGTGTGGACCCTGCCCCCGCTACTGCATACAGCGATAATAGTGAGGTACTGCAACAGCATAACTCACAAGGGAAGCTTCCAGGTTGAAGAAGCAAAGAGTACTGCAGCAAGCAGGTTTAAATAGGCAGCTGGTAATCACAGACTGAGAGAAAATACCTTCAGGTGTGCATTGCTATGGTGTTGCTACAGACTCTCCTGCAATCCTCCACAGGCATCAGAGGATACTCCCAATGTAGGCCATGCCTGCTTAGTGGTAGTGGACCAATAGTGTTATCCAACACTGTTCTTATGGAGTGAGGCTTTCTGGGAGTTGTAGGCAGTAAGGGGGTATAGGTCTCCTGTTACACATGCGGCATGACAGAGCCTCCCAACAAGGCACGCAGTCTGGGAGCACCAGGGAACCGGACGACCGGGTGCTCACGGTGGAAGGCACAGACACATGCTGGGGCATGTACAGCTCGGGCTGGTTCCCATGTCCGTTCTTCAGGCCCATATCCTTTCCAGTGTACAAGATACTTGAGACGGCCGCGGCGGATACGCGAGTCAACAATCTCTTGTACTTCATATTCTATTCCTCCGTTAACCAATATAGGAGGTGGAACAACCACAGGGACCGAAGGGACAGGCGGAGGATGCCAGGGTTTCAACAGAGATACATAGAACACCGGATGCACTCTGTACTGAGGAGGAAGAGTCAGTTCCATAGCTGCTGGACTAAGCCGTTGGATGGAAAAAGTATTGGGGCCTGAGTTTCCGGGTAGGGCAAGCGAGCGAGAGATTCCTACTCGACAGCCACACTTTGTCCCCAACCTCGTACGCTGGAGCGACAGAACGTCTGTTGTTCGCATAGTTGGTCTGTTATCTCTGGGACCTCAACAAGATGTGACGAAGCGATGAGCAAGTCCATGACATCTGCCGTAGATGGGTGTTAACCTCTGGTACGGGTCCATAAACAGGAGAACCTGGTAACATGACTGCAGGATAGTTCAAGTTTAACCATTCGTTTGCTATGTATTTAATCCATGTTCTGTATATTTATGTTCAGCTGTGTTTGGTTATGCTGTATCTGTCTCCCCCACCTGAAGCCTATGCCATTACCACACATGACCTAACCAACAGGCTTTAGTACCCTGCCTCCCTCCCCTGAAGCATAGGTCATTCACACCTGACCTAATGACCAAGCCTATATCTGGATACTCCCCTGTTTTTTAGGTGCCTTTGCAGTGAAGTTATAGCTCTGGCCCTGTACCTGATCCTGACTTGTTCCTGGCTTCCTGTGTACCTGATCCTGTATTGTTCTTATCTTCAGCCCTTCCAAGTGGGCTTCCTGCCTTCAGCCCTGCCCAGTGGGCTTCCTGCCTTCAGCCCTGCCCAGTGGGCTTCCTGCCTTCAGCCCTGCCCAGTGGGCTTCCTGCCTTCAGCCCTGTCCAGTGGGCTTCCTGCCTTCAGCCCTGTCCAGTGGGCTTCCTGCCGTGCGCCCCTCCAGAGGGCTTCCTGCCGTCTGCCCTGCCAGTGGGCTTCCTGCCATATGTACGTTTTCTTGCTAAGAGACTGTTTAACCTGTATTTGCTTGTTCTGCCCTAATATACAATACATAGCATTACCTGGAATTCTGCCTGTGCCTGTCTGTCTTATTCTTCGGTTACCATGCATTGCCGTGTGCAGACAGAACCCCAGGTATCCCCTGCAATGAGGTTCTTACCCATACAAAAATGTATGATTGTGATTTGTTTATTTTGTGCCATCCGAGGTATACATATCTCTATGCTTATTGTTCTCAATAAACAGTTTTTTTTATTTTTTAAATCTATCCTTGCATATGTTAGATGAGCTTGAGAAAAATTAGTATGATCTTGTTTCACTTTGATTAAAAATGTGTAATGTATCATACATCCTGTGGTTTTTTAATGCTTCCATCATTTGATCCCACTATCTATAACTTTTTTTTAAATCAATGTAAGTTGCCTTCATAGTTTTTTCTCTAATGTGGGTTCAATAATGGTGTTAAAATCCCCCGCTATCATTATCTGACCTTGCGCTACTTTTTCCAAATCTTGTATTATTTTTATTATAAAGGGAACTAGACTGATATTTAGGGCATAAATATTTGCTATGGTATGGTATATCTATTTTTCAAATAAAAAATTGGTATCTGGCTTTCGAATCTTCTATATAATATAATTTTGTGAAATTCAATTTTTTCAAACCATTATGGCAACTGCTCTTTTTTTATATTAGGTGACTATATTGTTCCCTATATATGGTATTTTTTTATTTTTTAACCAATGCATCTCTAGCAAGAGACATATATCAATTTTACACATAATTTTACCAATAAGGATATTTTATAGGGGGAATTAAGTCCCATCATATTAAGAGAAACATAAAAGTAGTTGTATTCCTATAGGCTGACAAACTTTTGTTAACATATATTTTAGGGCTGCAACTAACGATTATTTTAATAATCGATTAGTTGGCCGATTATTTTTTCGATTAATCGATTAATCGGATAAAATTTTTTTATTTTTTTTCAATTTAAAATAATGTAATAAAAAACGTACAATTTACACTTTCATCTCTTTATTGCAATGGCCTCTCGCTATTCACCTTCTTATTTTACTGGCATAATAATAAAAGCTACAAGAACCCAAACACAGTGTTTCTCAAACTAGGTTTTAATACAAAGTTATTAGTAAATATTAATTCATATGCTAACTATTTTTCATGTTTAATAAAAACTATGAGAAAAAAACCTTGTTTAAATTTTTTTTATTTACCAAACTGCCCCCGGTTATGCACATCTGACCCCCAGCTTGCCACTCTGCCCCCATATATGCCTTATACCTCTTATTTGCCAGTGATATGCAACTGAGCCCCCTGATATACCTTTTACCCCCAGATATGTTTTATGCCCCCCTGATATGCCTAATATCGATATGCCTTATACCCCCTATATGCCACTGAGCCCCCTGATATACCTTTTACCCCAGATATGTTTTATGCCCCCCTGATATGCCTAATATCGATATGCCTTATACCCCCTATATGCCCTGAAATTCATAATACCCCCATACACCACTATAACTCTGGCTCCTCCCCCTCCCATACAGCACTCTGGCTCCTCCCCCTCCCATACATCACTTTGGCTCCTCCCCCTCCCATACTCCACTCTGCCTCCTCCCCCCCATACACCACTCTGCCTCCTCCCCCTCCCATACATCACTTTGCCTCCTCCCCCTCCCATATACCACTTTGCCCCCTCCCATACTCCACTCTGGCTCCTCCCCCTCCCATACACCACTCTGCCTCCTCCCCCTCCCATACATCACTCTGCCTCCTCCCCCCTCCCATACTCCACTCTGCCTCCTGTCAGCCACGGAGGTTCACAAGACACCAGGGAGCCGGGTGGAGAGGCAGAGTGCCGTATGGGAGGGGGAGGAGCCAGAGTGGTGTATGGGAGGGTGGCTCCCATACACCCCTCTGACTCCTCCCCCCTCCCATACACCGCTCTGCCTCTCTACCCGGCTCCGTTACTGACAGGCACTTTCACTGCAGCTTCATAGAAGCCTCAGCGTAAGTGAAGGTGAGTAACGGAGGCTGTCTGTGCGATGCAGACCCCCACCGGCTGACAGAGAGGATGATCCTCTGTCAGCCGGTGGGGGTCTAAACGATGCGCACAGACAGCCTCCGTTACTGCCCTTCACTTACGCTGAGGCTTCTATGAAGTCAGTAACGGAGCCGGGTAGAGAGACAGAGCGGTGTATGGGAGGGGGGAGGAGTCAGAGGGGTGTATGGGAGGGGGAGAGAGACGGAAGTGAGACCGGCCGACAGTGAGGGGAATCCAGGTCCCCTGCAGCGTTGCGGGGGATCTGGATTCTAGTGTTATAATCCGATCTCTGTTTGAGGTCGGATTATAATTTTTATAATCGATAAAAATCGATTCGATTAATCGATAATGAAAATCGTTGACAACGATTTTCATTATCGATTATTATCGATTTTATCGATTAGTTGTTTCAGCCCTAATATATTTATTATCCAATCATTGGCTTTTAACAAGCTATTATTGTGAGGTGGAAGTGCCAAGGAGTACCAACAGCTCAGTCACAAAAAAGTAGACCATGCATACTCACAGAGCGTGGCTGACATGTTTACATACATACACACACACAGCTATTCTAACACCATATACTTACATATACATGCATACACACACTCGCTCTCTCTGATCACCCATGCAACTCACATACTTCAAATATAACGTTAAAATGCATGGTTTGTCCCATACACACAAACAGTAACAGACCCAGCCAAATACAAACATGCTACTCATTTATCCTCTGAAACATCAGCCTGTCTTCAATGCAACTTGCACATAGTGCTGTACTACTACAACATTGTAGAACCCCTCTCAACCATGCCATAGCATGCACAAATAAGCCAAACCCAATTTTTTTGGTGTATCTGTCATGTGCACCATGAAATGTGTGGCTGGTATTCAAATATATTCAGGGCTAGTTTTTATTCCCAGTCCAGCCCTTCTGGCAGCCCCTACCTCGCCCCTGCACATAACCTGACCTGGCTGGCTGTCTACTCCCTGCACCCTGGTCTATCCATCAGAGCCTTAATGTGAATTTTCTGTCAAATGTTTCTATCATAGCCCCCCATATCATGTCTTTCCTCCAGGCTATATATGTTAAGATCCTTTAACCTTTCCTGATAAGTTTTATCCTGCTATCCACTAAAAACAAACCAATCCCGTTCCCGGGATCAAAAATACCCTTATTATTACCCCACCCTAAAACATCACTTTTATTAATATGTTTGTTAAAAGGTATAACCAAAAAAGATGTTTAAAAACACCAGTGTCACCAGTCCTACCATGAAAGGTATACGTCACTATAACATGAGGGCATGCTTACCCCAGACCTCTGATGAAGCTCTGAGGAGTGAAACATGTCAGGGGGGCTATTTGTCTGAGTTTTTAATAAGCCTGTGTCACTGGTCATAATTCAATTATTCCTGTTGTTAGGACTGCAGCCATCAACAGTATATATGATTTGATATTATTAGTGTTATACGACTGTGGGCATATGCCCTCATGTTACATTGACGTATACCTTTCATGGGTATTTTTGATCCCTGGAACGGGATTGGTTCGTTTTTAGTTGTAACTTACCCTTGTCCCCGCTGGGGCATTATTTTGGAATTGTATCCTGCTATCCACAAACCATTTTAGTAGCCCTTCTGAACTCTCTCCAAAGTATCTATATCCTCCTGGAGATATGGTCTCCAGTACTGTACACATTACTCCAATTGAGGTCTCACCAGTTTTTTTTTGTACTGCTAATTCCTCTCCCTATACAACCCAGCATTCTGCTAGCGTTTCCTGCTGATCTATTACATTATCTACCTACCACTAAGTCATCTGAAATAATTACCCCTGAATCCCTTTCCTTAGATGTTGAGGTTAGGACAGTATCAAATATTCTATACTCCGTCCTTGAGTTTTTATAGCCTAGGTCAGGGGCGTCCAACATGCGGCCTCGCGGATCGCGGAACCTTGAGGTGCGGCCCGCGTGAGATCGGCAGCCAGGATCACAAGAGCCCTGCTGCTTACTTGTGGGAGGGTCTATTCTCTGCTCCAGTCCTGCTTCCCCTGTGGGGAGAACGAGGGAGGCCGCGCCCCCTGCGGAAGTCTGTGAGCAGCATCGAGAGCTGTAGAGCAGGTAAGGGGGTGGGGTAGGTTGTGTGAATGAGTATGTCTGATTGAGGGAATGAATCTGTGAATTAATGAATTTGTGTGTGTGTGATAGCATGGATGTGTAAGTGCTGGAACCTAGGCATGATGGGACTGTGATTGCTGTTAGCAATCACACTCCTATCATGCCAAGTCAGCCAGTACATGCTGAAACCTGGCTAGCTGCCCCCCTTGTATATTGATGCTGCCAGCAGTATAGGGTCTGCACTTACAGCCACCCCGTACCAGCACGTATTGGCTGACTTGGGATGATAGGAGTGTGCTTGCTAACAGGTAACAGCAATCTGCTAACAGCAATCACAGTCCCATCATGCCTAGGTTCTAGCATTTACTGGTTTCCTGGGTATAAAAAGAGTTTGTTTGTGTTAGCAATCACACTCCTATCATGCCAAGTCAGCCAGTACATGCTGAAACCTGACTAGCTGCCCCCCTTGTGTATTGATGCTGCCAGCAGTATGGGGTCTGCACCTACAGCCACCCTGTACCAGCATGGGATGATAGGAGCGTGATTGCTAACAGCTAACAGCAATCACAGTCACATCATGCCTAGGTTCCGGCATTCACTGGTTGCCTGGGTGACTTGGGATGATAGGAGTGTGATTGCTAACAGCTAACAGCAATCACACTCCTATCATGCCAAGTCATATTGTTGATTTTTTTTGTCCAATTGTGGTGTGTTACTTTTAATAAAAGTGTGGTTACACACTAAAATTGGACAAAAAATACAATGCCCAGCCAACCAGTACATGCTGGAATCTGGGTATGCCTGAGATTGCTGTTAACAATCATAATATATAATTTTTTTGTACAATTTTGGTGTGTAACTTACTTTTAAAAGTGTGGGGGGGTCACTTTCAGTTTCGGCTAAGTGAACCCTGAATTTTCGGTTTTGGTCCAGAATTTTCATTTTAGTGCATCCCTAAAATAAATAGAACTATTTTATTTCTACTTATCCAGAATCCTGAATTTGTAGGCCCAGAAATCCCAGAAATCAGTGAGAGGAAAAGTAAAGGTTTTGTGTCATTTACTTTATTTTAATCTGCATATTTTATTAAAGGCCATATTTTCTCTCAGTGAAAAATGAGTGCGGCCCTCGCACGTATACAATTCTGATGAAGTGGCCCACTGCAGAAAAAACTTGGACACCCCTGGCCTAGGTGCATTATCTTGTGCTTACCCACAATAAATGTCAGTTGCCACAGCTCTGACCATTTTTTCAGTTCGTTTTGAAAAGGTACGAAAAAGACGATGGTCATCAATTCTGACAGCTAGATTCATGCCTGCAGAGAAAATACTGTTACATTCTTTAGAATTAGTGAAAATCCTGAGGTTTAGGTGATAGAATCAATACTTTTGGGGTTTTTTTACTTAGAAAGGGTCATGGGATTCCACCCATTCTTACAATTCTGCACAGATGACTATAGGGTAGTGGACATCTCTAATATTTAAAAAAACTACATTTACGTAAATTACCTATCCTATTTTTCCACAAACCAGTAGGTGTCATAACCCCACCCAGGGCCGGCCTTTGGGGTGTGTGACCTGTGCGACCCGCCGCGGGGTCCTCCGCCGCCGCCGCGGGGTCCGCTGCCGCCCCCTCTGCACCTAAATGAAAACGTTGGGTTTTTTTGTTGTTTTTTTTTTACTTTATTTAACATCCTCCATGTTAAATAAAGTTTTTTTAACTTTATTTAACATGGAGGATGTTAAATAAAGTTAAAAAACCCAACAACAAAAAAACCCAACAATGTTTTCATTTATGTCCCGGGCAGGGGCGCCGAGCGGTTGCTCGTGAAGTTCTCAGCAACCGCTCGACGCCCCTTACTCTCCGTGACTCCGTCGCGGTGCCGGGATTTCATGTTGAGCGCCGGACTATTCCGGCGCTGAACATGAAATGCCGGCAGGACTCCTCAAGGTAAGTTGGGATAGTTTGAAGGAAGGGGCAGAGGGGGGGGATAGTTTGAAGGAAGGGGCAGGGGGGGTAGTTTGAAGGGGCAGGGGGGGTAGTTTGAAGGGGCAGAGGGGGGGTAGTTTGAAGGGGCAGAGGGGGGTAGTTTGAAGGGGCAGAGGGGGGTAGTTTGAAGGCACAGGGGGGGTAGTTTGAAGGCACAGGGGGGGTAGTTTGAAGGGGCAGAGGGGGGGTAGTTTGAAGGGGCAGAGGGGGGGTTAGTTTGAAGGAGCAGAGGGGGTAGTTTGAAGGGGCAGAGGGGGGTAGTTTGAAGGCACAGGGGGGGTAGTTTGAAGGGGCAGAGGGGGGGCACCAGAGGAGTAGTTCGCAAAGGGCGACGGAACACCTAAGGCCGGCTCTGACCCCACCTACTGAGTGCAAAACTATTAATTCTCAGCCTCAGAGCAGAAGCTATCAGAGTGAGTGGACATATGACCACCAGCAGGTATGACATTACAGAAGGGTTCCATGTGATACTATGTGTTTATGTGCTATGTGTATATGGTTTATTAGACCATAAGAAAGCAGTGATTGACTTTGACATTACTATTATGTTTCCAAGAGATGAGTTTTTATTATTTTAGTTTTTGAAAAATGTATTTAAAATATTGGGGGTCACACAGTCAGCTTTACAAGCTTAAGAATCACCCATACTATGTATGGATTCCTATAAAGTGCCACCAGGGTTACTAGGATTTTACCCAAATGTATTCAATATTGCTGCACAATTTATTTACACCAGATTTAAAAAAATATCCAAAATAATACCTATAAGTAAATGAACTAGTATTTTCAGAATAGATGATGAAAACATATGGGATTATATTAATGTTTAACTGGTATTAATTTATTTTGTTAACGCTTAAATAAATTATCGAAATTACATGTCTGCAGGCAGGCCCGAACTGGCCATAGGGCACACCGAGCATTTGCCCGGTGGGCCAGGCCAGTCTAGCTGTAATTGGGCTGTAACGTTAATAGAAATGCTTTTTTTTATTTTTTGACGCGGAGGAGACAGAGGGGCGCCTAGAAACCGCTCAGCGCCCTTCGGTCTCCTCCACAAGGCCTCTACCTCCGTCGCAGTGCATTTCCCACTGAGCCCCGGAATATGAAGTCATATCCGGTGCTCAGCAGTGAAGCAGCGCGCGCCGTAGCAGAGCAGGAAGACAGAAGCCTTGTGATCCCGCCGCAGGACTTAAAGGTGAGTGAATTACAGAGGGGGGAGAGGGTAGATAGTGGGGAGGTGGGTAGATAGTGGAGAGGGTAGATAATGGGTAGAGGAGGGAGAGGGTGTAGAAAGTGATAAGGGAGGCAGTGGGGTAGATAGAAAGGGGGCAGAGGGTAGGAAATGTGTAAGGGAAGGAGAGGGGGTAGTTAGTGAGAAAGGGGGGAGAGCGGTAGATAGTGAGAAAGAGGGTAGTAAGAATATTGAAATAAGTGTGAATGAGTATGAATGTGTGGATGAATTGTCTGAATGAGGGAGAGACTTAATGAATTAATTTGTGGATGAATTGTCTGAATGAGGGAGAGAATTAATGAATTAATGTGTGGATGAATTGTCTGAATGAGGGAGAGAATTAATGAATTTGTCAGAATGTATTAATGAATATGTGTAAATGATTTGTGTGAATGTGTGAGAAAATAAATGATTATGTGAATGAATTATGTGAATGAAAGTGTGAATTAGTGAGTGACTGTAAAAGTGTTTGTGTGTATCAGGTGTATCATTGTAGAAAGGCAAAAATGGCACAAGCAGGGTGTTGGAGACATGGGGACCAGGATGGCACAGGCAGGGTGTTTATGGGACAAAGATGGCACAGGCCGGGCTGTTTGGGGACAACGTTGACTCATGTTTGGGGCAAGTCCTATATGTATAATTTGGGTTGACTTTGGGGTGTGCAGCCTGTGATCTATGCCTGTAATTTAGGGGTTTTATCTATACCTTTAATGCTGAGTTTGTATGTGAATGCCAATTGATCTATATCTGCAAAGCTCGTTTTTTTGGTTATTCTGTAGATCCATATCTCCTATGCTATGTTTCCATACATTATTATTGTATACCTGCAAATGCAGGATTTGTATGTCTGATTCTGTTTATTTGATCTATACCTTCAGTGTGGAGTTCACAAGTGAATTACAATTCATCTATACATGCAAAGCTGCATCGGCGGCTGGGGCTAATATTACATAATATATATGGGCAGCAGGGTTTACCATTAATACATATCGGCAGCAGGGTCTAATATTAAAGAAACTGCCAGTTCAGCTGTTATTTTAGCATATTTCAAGAGATAAATACATATTATGTAGTTAAAAATGCATGTCTAATGCACATACAAGGGTCTGAGGGCACCACATTAATCTATAATTTTTTATATGATTAGATGATCCAGTCACACCTTCTAATACAACTGTCACAGCAGACCCTACAACAGCAACACAACAATTAAAAATCCAACCACAGATGATGCAGTCACTGGGCATGCACCCGTTGATACAACTACCACAGTGACAAGAAGTACAAAACCAGTGGAACTTACCACAGATGATACAACTGATGTTGCAACCCCAGATGGTCCAGTCACTATTGATATAACTACTATAAAAGCTATAACCACAAAACCAGTGATTGCTATCACTGATGAAACAACTAAAGGTTCAATCCCAGATGATGCAGTTACAAAGCCCACAACTGTTGATACAACTACCACAGAAGCTAGAACTACAAAACCAGTGGAAAATTTCACAGACGATAAAACTCCAGTTACAACCCCAGACGGCTTAGCCACTAAGCCTACACCTATTGATATAACTACTACAGAAGCTATAACCACAAAACCAGTGATTGCTACCATTGATGAAACAACTGAAGGTTCAACCCCAGATGATCCAGTCACTAAGCCCACACCTTTTCATATAACTACCACAGAAGTTTTAACCACAAAACCAGTGATTGCTACCACTGATGAAACAACTGAAAGTTCAACCCCAAATGATCCAGTCACTGAGCCCACACTTGTTGATACAACTACCACAGAAGCTATAACCACAAAACCAGTGATTGCTACCACTGATGAAACAACTGAAGGTTCAACTCCAGATGATCCAGTCACTGAGCCAACACTTGATAAAACAACTACCACAGAAGCTATAACCACAAAACCAGTGATTGCTACCACTGACGAAACAACTGAAGGTTCAACCTCAGATGATCCAGTCACTAAGCCAACATTTGGTAAAACAACTACCACAGAAGCTATAACCACAAAACCAGCGATTGCTACCACTGATGAAACAACTGAAGGTTCAACCCCAGATGATCCAGTCACTGGGCCCACATTTGTTGATACAACTACCACAGAAGCTATAACCACAAAACCAGTGATTGTTACCACTGATGGAACAACTGAAGGTTCAACCCCAGATGATCCAGTCACTGAGCCCACACTTGTTGAAATAACTACCACAGAAGCCATACCCACAAAACCAGTGATTGCTATCACTGATGAAACAACTGAAGGTTCAACCCCAGATGATCCAGTCACTGAGCCCACACTTGTTGATACAACTACCACAGAAGCTATAACCACAAAACCAGTGATTGTTACCACTGATGAAACAACTGAAGGTTCAACCCCAGATGATCCAGTCACTGAGCCCACACTTGTTGAAATAACTACCACAGAAGCCATACCCACAAAACCAGTGATTGCTACCACTGATGAAACAACTGAAGGTTCAACCCCAGATGATCCAGTCACTGAGCCCACACTTGTTGACACAACTACCACAGAAGCTATAACCACAAAACCAGTGATTGTTACCACTGATGAAACAACTGAAGGTTCAACCCCAGATGATCCAGTCACTGAGCCCACACTTGTTGAAATAACTACCACAGAAGCCATACCCACAAAACCAGTGATTGCTACCACTGATGAAACAACTGAAGGTTCAACCCCAGATGATCCAGTCACTGAGCCCACACTTGTTGACACAACTACCACAGAAGCTATAACCACAAAACCAGTGATTGTTACCACTGATGAAACAACTGAAGGTTCAACCCCAGATGATCCAGTCACACCTGCTAATACAACTGTCACAGCAGACCCTACAACAGCAATGTTAGTCATAACAACATCTAACATCACTAAGATCCCTTCAGATTCACTCTCAACAAGTCAGAAACTTATTAATAGAATGAACTTTAAAATATCTGTCTTCAGAGATTCAGAGCTAACCAACCTTTTGTACAGCAGCCAGCATATCTCACCTGGTACCCCATTGTATGTCGTCCTTGAGGCTCAGGGCAGAGGAAGTGATGAGCATGTTTTGTTGGTAAACTCCTTCTTTGCCAGTAAAAGCAACACATCGTCAGAAACTGAGATTGTCAACCATTTCATTAAAGATGGGTAAGAAAATGAGATGGTAAATATAAAAAATAAAAATAAAGTACACACAATAAAATGAAAACTGGAACATAGAAATGCTGCTCTTTGACCGTTTCTGACCAGCAGATTTCTAGTAGTTCGTAGGCTATATATGCTCACAGAATGCAATGTATGGCACGAAAGTATACCACACATGATGTAGGGTAGTGCTTTAAAAGTGCTGGTTGGTATCATGTGAAATTCACGTGTCCTTGAAAAATATTGCATGAGGCCATCTCACTGTACAATAATGTTAAATCATGAGTTAAATGAGCAAAGTATCAACAGAGGAGAAATATTTTTGATAGCACTCTCTAGATAAAATAAAATGTCAAGTGGTTAAGATAACATCTGATGTAGAATAGACCCTAGTAGTATGTAAACTGACAATGACAATATGACTCCTAAATATCCTAAATTAAATGATAAGGGAAAAGCATGCTGAAGAATATTAGGACCATTTCTTTACATATCCTCCTTCTCCCCACAGGTGTCTGGCAAATGATAATGTTACCGCTCTTTCGGATGATGATCCATTGAAGAAAACATTTTTAATTAAAGCATTCAAGGTTTCTGAAAGTGAGAATCTGTTTTTACAAGGCAATGTGTCTGTGTGTGATATAATGCATGGCTCCTGCCCATCAAATGTAAGTTAATCACAACTGATTACTACGTGTTTCATGTGTTAGTATATGTTTTCATTAATAGCTTACTTTAATATATAGTGCCAAAGATTTTCTCCATATCTAGTCTTAATTAAACGATAAAGCCCAGACATAAATATTAAGCTTATGTTCCATTGTCCAGTTTATATTTAGTGTTATCTTTCTGTTCTACCCCCACAGTATCACTTAATCCAAAAAGTGAAAGACATGTCAGCAGTTCAGCAGATATGCACAGCAATATTAGATTATAATAGCAGTACTACAGCATATAAATATAATGAAATATTTAATAAAAATATATCAAGTAATCCAAGTAAATAGAAAAGTAACACATAACGCATTAACAAATTTTCATCTTTGACTTATACACCTTAGTTTTTAATTATACATTATTTGCCTTAACTACTCCTGTAAGTGAGAAAGAAAAATAATCTTGTGTTTTGCGACCTGTTTTATTATATGGCTGCTGTCAGGACTGGGTTATTTAGCCCTGTTGCCTATTCTCTCCTCATGGCTTTACATATGCTGAACAAATGCTTAATGCCATTCTCAGAGACACACACACAAAGTTATGGTTATTATGAGCTAATTATTTTCACAACTTCTTCTAACAGCTTCAAAGTCAATCAAACAGACGACGAAGAGCAATATCGGATGTGGTAACAACCAAGTTGCAATATATGGTAACATTTAAAGGTATGCTAACTTTGGAATTCACTATCTTCTTTTTGTAGTCTTGAATTTTATCTTACCACAAATTTAAGTCCAAGTCACTTTTGCTAAGAAGGAATGCAAAGTTATCTCATGTCCAGGGGTGTTGCTAGGCCTCCAAAAGATCCAGGGCTAGAGCTCATAGCATATTTGATAGCAGTGGAGTCTAATTTTGGGCCGGTAGCTGCACACACTGCTCATATATAGATATACACTATATGGACAAAAGTATTGGGACACTAAACCATTACACCAACAGGGACATTCTAAATACATAGACATGTATTTGGTACTATGTAGTTGGTCTCCCTATGCAGCTATAACAGCTTCCCCTTTTCTGTGATGGCTTTGTGTAGGAATCTTTTCCCATTCATTCAGTAGAGCATTTGTGAGGTCAGGCACTCATGTTGGCCAAGAAGGCCTGGCTCCATATTTCCCTTCCAGTTCATCCCAAAGGTGTTCGATAGGGTTGAGGTCATGCCTCTGTGTGGACCAGTCAAGTTCTTCCACACCAAACTTATCCAACCATGTTGTTAAGGACCTTGCTTTGTTCATTTGGGCACAGTCACGCTGGATTAGAAAACGGCCTTCCCCAAACTGTTTCTACACAGTTGAAAGCATAGCATTGTCCAAAATGTCTTGGTATGCTGTTAGACTAACTACCGCCCTATCTCTCTGCTTCCTTTTACCTCTAAGCTGCTTGAACGGATTGTGTACAATCGCCTCACTAACTTCCTCTCCTCTAATTCCCTCCTTGACCCTCTACAGTCTGGTTTCAAACCCCTTCACTCTACAGAAACAGCTCTAACAAAAGTCTCCAATGACTTGCTCTCTGCCAAAGCTAAAGGTCACTACTCTATTCTAATTCTACTGGATCTCTCTGCTGCTTTCGATACTGTTGATCACCACCTTCTTCTTGACTCACTTGCTTCTATGGGCATTCGAGATACAGCTCTCTCCTGGATCTCCTCATATCTGTCTAACCGTTCCTTCTCTGTCAACTTCTCAGGCAACACATCTTCGCCCCTTCCACTTTCGGTTGGTGTCCCCCAAGGTTCAGTCCTTGGCCCTCTGCTGTTCTCTCTTTATACTTCCTCTCTTGGCAAACTAATCAACTCATTTGGCCTCCAGTATCATCTATATGCAGATGATACCCAAATCTACCTGTCTTCTCCTGATCTCTCTCCATCTCTCATGTCCCGGATCACCAGCTGCTTGTCTACTATTTCTTCATGGATGTCACAACACTACCTGAAACTTAATCTTTCTAAAACGGAACTCATTATCTTCCCTCCCTCCATCTCCACTCCACTACCTGAATTCTCTATCACCATTAACAACACAACAATCTCTCCTACTAACCAGGCCCGATGCCTTGGGGTCATCCTTGACTCAAACCTCTCCTTCATCCCTCACATTCAGTCCCTCGCCAGATCCTGCCGCCTGCACCTAAAAAACATCTCTCGTATCCGCCCATTCCTCACCCAAGAATCCACAAAAACTCTGGTTCATTCACTTATCATTTCCCGTCTTGACTACTGCAACACTCTTCTGGTTGGCATTCCACTGTCTCGACTCTCTCCACTACAGTCTATCCTTAATGCCGCTGCTAGGCTCATCTTCCTTGCACGTCGCTCCTCTTCTGCTTCCCCCCTCTGTGAAACCCTCCACTGGCTTCCGATTACCTTTAGAATTAAATTTAAGATCCTGGTACTGACATATAAGGCCATCCACAATACCGCTCCTCCGTACATTTCTGACCTCATTAGCAAATACTCTCCTACTCGATCCCTACGTTCCTCCCATGGGCTAAGGCTCTCCTCCTCACTCATCACCTCTTCCTTTTCCCGTCTACAAGATTTCACTCGAGCTGCCCCATATCTCTGGAATCTGCTCCCAAGGAACCTTCAGAATTCACCCTCCCTCCCGACATTCAAGAAACATCTAAAAACCCACTTCTTCAGAGAAGCATACCATCTTAGCTGCTAGAACATCCTTGTCATTGATACCCCCACAATACCTCTCACCCTTTCTCTGTGCCTTATGTTTATCACCCCATTTTCCCTCTAGATTGTAAGCTTGCGAGCAGGGCTCTCTCCACCAAATGTATCGGTTTGTCTTAGTCTGTCAATTCTTGTCTTGTCATATCCCTTAATTTATGTATTGTATTAAGCGCTGCGTAAACTGTTGGCGCTATATAAATAAAAGATAATAATAATAATAATAATACCAAGACATTTTAGACAATGCTATTCTTCCAGCTTTATCTTCCCAACTTTCTCTTTATCTCATATTCTCATAACTCCCCTAACTCTTTACCTCTCTCTTGTCTCCCCTTTCACTTTATTGGTCCTCCTATTTCTCCTTACCTCTGTTTTCCTATCTCTCCCCTTTCTGTATATCTCCCCACTCTTTCTCTGTATCTCTACTCCTCATTATCTTTATTTCTCTCTCCATTTTCTCCCTACCTTTCTCTTTTATCTCCCCCTTTTCTTTGATCCCCTTTTTTCATTATATCTCTTCTTTTTATTTATCTCATCTCTTTTTCTTTATCTCTTCTCCTATTGTACTTTATCTTTCCCTTTACTCGGTATCATCCCAACTTCTCATTCACCATTCTCACATTATCATCCTCCTTATCACATCTCTTCTCTTCACATTAGCATTCTCCTTCTCATTATCTCTCCCCTTTCTCCTCATCTCTTATCTCTTTCCTGCTTCCTATTTTAACCTCGCTTCTTTCCCTTAATCTCTCCCCTTTGTCCCCATCTCTCCTTTGTCTCATTATCTATTTCCTTTCTCTCTATCCTCTTCTTTTTTAATATATTTGTCATCTCCTCCCATATTTCCCTTGCCCCACCCCCGTAACTCACATATGCGCTGGCACACATTTTTACACATACTTTCTTTGACTTACAAACTCACGGCGACACACATGCAAACTATCACTTACACATACATGTTCATACCCTTACACATACACACAAACATTAACACATAAATGCTCACACCCACACATACACATCCATGCTCACACATTTATACATCCATGCTCGCACACACATACACATCCTTGCTCACACACTTGCATATCAATGCTCACACACAAACACACTTAAACATACATACATACACACATGCATTCATGCTCACAAAATGTGGGGTCACTGACCTCGCTTTACGTAACCCCGCTCTGTTCCTGTCTCCCTGGGTCTGTCCAAAACTGTTCACAAAGAGCTGGTCTGATCTGGACCGGCTCAGACCAGGTGGAACCGGCCATTTGTGAACAATCCTTGATCAGCTCAGGCGGCAATTGTGGGCCCCCCTGGTGAGTGGTACCTGGGGCAGACTGCCCCCTTCACGTCCGCCACTGGTGCTAAGTGCTGCATATGACAGCATTAATAGCCGACGCTCTTCCTTTTATTTGCCCCAACTGGCCCATAGCCGAATAGAGACTCGGTGGCTAAATTATGCTTTCGCTGCTAAAGCATAACTCCAGAGTCTCCATTCAATTCAATTTAGGACTTAATAAAATTAGGGGGTCTAATCAATTTCTATCTTTAAGAACTAAGTAGGACCCTATTCAAATCATAAATTCAAATTGTTGAATGCTCATAACCTTCCTAAGGCCATCAGATTTCATAAGATAAGGTAAATTAGTTATTGCCTTCCAATTAATGACTTGTCTTTCATTCTACAGATGAATAAAATATATCTTCATCATCAGCAACAGGTAAGTAACTTGAATATTGTGTTCTACTGACCAACCTAGAGTACATCTTGATGCTGAAATTTTCAAATGGAATTTGATGTTTTCTTAAGAGATGGATTTTGAGTAGCATAAGAGCATATATGGATAGCATAAGCAGAAAAGAAAGATATCTAGTTCAATTTCATAATGTGGGTTTAGGAACGCAAAAGAGATATCATAATATCAAGCAAGAGCTTAATTTGATTTTCATTAGAGAACTTTTTTTTTTAATATTATAATCATGGCATAAAGTTTCTGTATACCATAATTATAACATGAAACACATATTTTGTTAAAGTCCTTAATATGCTCTTCAGTATTATTTGATTGCTGGATTATGTGCCCAGGTCAGTAACAAGCAAAGCTGAAGTTGTGATCATGGTTATGTAAGAAAAAATAATTTTTTGGGAGCAGAAATCCCAATTTAGAACTTCCTAATCACATGACTAATTCTCCATTAAGTTATTTCTCTGGTTTTTTTACTGGGCCTCTTTGGTGGTAGGTGCAATTTTCTGGAAACATTTGTAATGATCAAAGGAGAAGAAGTGGGTGAATTCAGGACAGGAAAGTAATTGGAATGCTTGCTCTGCCACAATTAGTTACAGATCGCATATTCTATTAAGTAAATTAGTCTCTTACCTGGAAACCACATAGCTTTGAAGTGAGCTGATTGCAAAATAAAATGTGTGATATATAGGTAGTGTCCATAAATATATTTAGTTATGTGAAAAGCTGTGAAGGTTAGTTGTCACAATTTATCATGAATAGTTTGATGGGTAACGTTCTTGGAACTGACCCCAGGTCAAAAACATTTGCTACTCTGGATTTTACCATGAATAGAATAGTTTGAAGTACATTATTAACATTGCTTCAGTGCAAAAGCCACTAATTGTAGTGCTGTGCCTATTGGCGTCATGCAGTCAAGCTATTAACAACAATCTTGGCACCTTTTTGTATGTTTAGTGTCCTCCCTCTTGTGGCTGTTGATCTCATCGTTGACACTCACCTTGAAGAAGATTATGTAGAGGAACACAATCTGCTTGAAGACTATATATTAAGAGACAATTCCTATCTGTCAATGCAATTCTTATCTATTCTGGTTCTCGAATGGTATAGATTCAATATAGTTTATTCATTAAAACACGTTACATTGCAGGTAAGCGATAGTTTCAACTCACCAACATTAAAATGCATTTGTAGAGTAAACTTGCACAATGCATAGTAAATTAAGATTGGATTTTACAACATGGCCAGTTCAGCTCCTCCTGCAGCAGAAACATACTAATGTTGGCCCTTAATACTGCATAAATGAAGCAACATCCTGCTTTAGTGAATAAATCAAAGTAGGAAATAGTGTCTGTTAGATTTTGGGGCTCATGAGTGAAAAAGTCTTCTTCTGCTGCAATACAAAGTTCCACAGAACATCACTGGACGGAAAGTATTTCAACTACTTTAGTAGATCCCTATGTATAGGCATTGAAGTATGACTTCCTTGGAATATGTTCATTGCTTTCTGCCATCAGTTACTTAATAAGCAAATATGTTACCTAATGATTTATTATTACATAGCACTTGGTTTGATTCATGTGTAATGTGTATAACTATGAAATAAAGCTTAAATATATCATATTCTGCACTACTGATTATTATTGCTTTAGTTTAGCATACATTACATCATTCTATAATAACAGCCAATCTTTTATACAGGGCCATCTTTAAATCCCATGTGGCCCTAAGCAAAGCTCTGTTATTTGATCCAGCATATGTTATGTGAGTGATCAACACATACCTTACCTTAACTTAACCAATGTAGTTCTGCAAATGCTCAGTAGGTTGGTGCCTGATAACCTCATCCCACTTACTGTTAAATGACGCTGGTCAAGGAGCTGGTGGTATGCGCTCAGGGCCGGCCCAAGGCAAAATGCCGCCTGGGGCGAATTTTAAAATGCTGCCCCCCCCCTTTATCTACCCTTCCTCTCCCTCCGTCCCTGCCGCTCCCCATTATCTACCTTTCCTCTCCCCCCCCCCCCTTGTACTTACCTTTCAGCAGTCCTGCGGCGAATCTCCCTGTTCGGTCTCGGTGCCGGCTTGTAATGATGAGCGCCGGCACTCAGCATTACAAGCCGGCACCGAGACCGAACAGGGAGACTCGCCGCAGAGGAGAGAGAGAGTGGCGCCGAGCGGGTACCGACAGCTTGGTAAGCGAAAACCGCTCGGCTCCCCTTTCTCTGTCTTTCGGTTAAAAAAAAAAAAAAAGGGGGCTTGGGGCGGCAAAGTGCCGCCCCTTCAAAAGTGCCGCCTGGAGCGGTTGCCCCACTCGGCTCCATTGTCGGGCCGGCCCTGTATGCGCTACTACTGTGCAACACTGAGAATACATCTCTAGCACCATCTTCTCAAACATCATAATTTATCATCTTCTACACATTGCCTTAGGCCTTAAACAAAGTCACAGTAAATTCACTTTCCTATGAAAGTAGTTTCATAGATGCCTCTACTGATATAAATATATCTCCCTTCCACACACAGATTTTCTAGTAAATTACCTTCCACAAATTTTAGTTCTCAGTCTCCATAATCTTCCTTATTGATCTGGATTCTCATAGAGTTCTTCATACATTTGTCTCTACATAATTGCCTGAAATTTATGAATATTGCACAATAGAAGAAAGGGACCTTACGCCAATATGAGAGGATGCTACAGGAATGATTAGGAATGCTTACAGTATATCTGGTTATAACAATTATGATGATACATTTGTATTATAAATAAGACAGATTGTGGTGCAGAATACACATATAGTCATCTTAACCAAGAATATGGAGGCACACATTTGGGTCATCATGCAAAGCAAGATTTCATTCCCACAAAACTCTATGAAAGTTATAACAGCCAAGTCTCTGTCAGATATCTGTATAAAAATAAATATTTACATTTGTCTTGAAAGCTGCTTCTCTTTTTCTTTTTGCTACACTGATACTTATATAAAAAATGAAAGGCCTTATGCACAGTCATGCATAAACACTAGACTTGTGCATGGCAAGCAAAGATGATTCAGACAAAATGTTTTCTGACCGTTTGGTTTGGATGAAATTTGGAGGCTTTTTTAATTTAGAAATTAAAAGTGAGTTTTAACAGGGAGTTCTAACACCTTCATCAACATATTAAAAATGACATCCAGACTTGATTTTGCCACTACCACCATCAACAAGAGCACTAGGTCAATGGATATACACATCCAACAGAAAGGACTGGACCATTTTGATGAAATGAGTAAGGAAGGTGATAAAGGAGCAGTAGTAGTGGAAGTAGGGAACTTTGTAGGCTCTGGTAGCTGGACACATCCAGCTCTTAAGGTACAGGACATCTGAATTTCCCCAAAGTTAGTTTTTTTTTAAGAACCGATCTCTTAGAGTAAAGAAGGCGATTGAGCCGCAGCAGCACCAGACGCAGCGCAGGGCACAGAGCAGGGGGGAACAAACAGACAATCCAATCGATCTCTCAGAGTAAAGAAGGAGATTGAGCAGCAGCAGCAGAGGCAGGGCACAAGGCAGACACTGTCAGACGTACACAGGATTGTACAGGACTAAATTCAAAATTATAAAAAAGAATTAAAGAAGTATAGAAGGGGGCTGAGCCACAGATACAGAGCAAGGCACATGGCAAGCTCTGCCAGACAGACACATTCTTATTGTAAAAGACTAAATTTCCCCAAAAATGAAGGAATACCTTGGAGTATGGAAGGACACAGAGCTGCAGCAACAGAAGCAGGGCACAGGGCAGGCACTGATTAACAGACACACCCAGCCATATGTACAAGGCAGAATTTACAATTATTGAAAAGGACAAGAATTGACTACCCCACAGTAAGGAAGGACAGCAGTTGTAAAGAATGTGGCCTGGGCATGCTCTGGCAGAGATGCACATGCAGCCCCTTTGTGCAGGATTGAATTTGCCCAATATATGAAAAACATTTTGTCTTGAGGCCGCCTGTCGAACAGGTGTGTGCCTATTGAAGCATAGATCTCCCATTTACTTCCTGTCTGCCAGTCAACGATGCACTGGATATGACAGCATGGCACGCCACTGACAAGCAGATACACAGAGCAAAACTGCAACGCAGAACTGCAGACAGACTGACTCCAGGGACAGGAAGAAAAGGACAAATATGAATCAGGGCATGCAAGCGGAGGGTATGAAGGAAAAAATAAAGCTGGGTATAGAGAAAGAGAGGGATAATTTTGATCCAATACATGGTGACGATAGGGGATGAATATGATAAAGGAGGTGGGAGGTATGAATATGGTGGTTGGAGGATAATGATTTATATGAATTATGATGTCGGTGGGTGTGATATTGGTAGGGGCAACTCTACACTTACACATACACATATAAATACACATGCATACATAAACAGAAAATCTAACATTGTGTGTATATAACACTATAAACTTGCATATAAGAAACTCAGAGTGGGAGCCTCCTGCTGTATAAAGGACTGTGTTTAAGATGTTGTGGACAAAATTTTATTTTGGAGGTGTAAAGAAATGTTATACTATGTCACTGTAATGTATACATGTTTGCATATCAAGTCCATAGCTGTTAAGCATCTTTCTGTCATTCTTTGAGTTATCAATTGTCCTTTTATAAAGTCAGAATGTTTGAAAAATTAAAAGAACTGATCCCCAGAGCACGGGCAGACAGACAGATCCAGACACTAAAAATTTAAATAACTCATTCTTCTCAGTAAAGAAGGACACAGAGGACCAGCTAGAGCAATACAGCAATTGGCCTGGGCAGGCAGGGGCAGGCAGGGGCAGGCAGACACATCCAGCCACTTGATACAGGACCTCCCCAATATTTGAAAAAATGAAAAGAACTGACCCCCCCCCGACTGAGGAAACAGAGGAACAGCAGCAGTAGGGCACTGGGCCTGGGCAAGATACAGCCACATGGTACAAGATTGACTATCCCCAATATTTTTTAGAAAAAAATAAAATAACTGATCTCGCAGGGTAAGGAAGGAAAAGCAGCAGCAATAGAACCTCACACCTCACTGAGTGCTACGTAACCGATTTTGGGAAGATTTGTTCCACCAGGTACAGGGGTTGAGTATGTTGCCTCTCACAGAGAAAACCCTCTTGATTTGGACATTGGTGGTTGGGCATGAAACCAGCTGCTGGGCCACTAATGAGAGGCCTTGTCAGATAACAGCTTGTTTGTCCCAATAACTTAAAGGGTCAGTAGTAGAAAGTTTTCAGTAGTTCTTCAAGATCGACTTCAGAGACAATTTTCGGAGTCACTAGTTTGAATCTAGGGAGCTTTAGTTGTACCCACCAACATATCAAGGGCCCTGCCCAAATGGCTGCTGCTCCGGTGGATCTAGTGCTTCTCTGCATAGATGCAAGGGATTGGGAATTGGACATGATGACGCTACTGCCGCTGCTGCTGGGAATTTCCAACTCCTGCTTCTCTCCTTCGTTTAACATGACCCTTTTAAAATTATTTTAAAGGGTCAACTTGCTCTAAAGCCTTGGGTCACAGAGGGTGGCCAGCATGTACTCTGGTGTGCCCAAGATGGCTTTCATGCAGCTTATCAGCTGCTCTATCAAACTTCTGATCATCTTTTCAACCTCCACATATAATCTGTCACCCTCTAAGACCTCATAAACAGTGCTGGGGTAGACCCATCTCCTGTTCCTCAGCTGCTGGCTTTCCTTCTCTCTGCCGAGATAGTGCCAGGCACTTATGGCATTTTTATCAGTTTTGGCAGCCTGCACTCCCCGTCAGTTAGAATAATTGACCTCACAACCAGATGTAGTGTATGAGCCATCCATCGCATGATGTCTGTCATCACCAGTACCATTTCTACCACAGTGCCTACCTGCGGTCCACATCACTGCACCAACAGCTTCTTAAAAGCTGCCAAAATGTGAGGTGATGTGTGCTGTTCATTCATAACCTCAGCATCGAAAGAATATAACATTTTCCTGATTCAACATAGAATAGTTTAAAAGCAATCTTTGCCTTTGATCCCACAAAGACACCAGCACATGGCTTCCCTTTGAGTCCTTGGTAGAAACTAAACTCATGACCTGCTTTGGTAGGTGGCGTGGACAAGATTTTGGCACTACAAGACCACTTTTTTGTGGATGCCTGCTGCCACCTCTGCCTGACCCACAAAAACTGGAATAATTCCTTCTCACAGACATTTCCAAATGTTTTGTAAAAAATGTATAACCCTGTTCAGGAACAGTATTCACACGGCCTGTAAGGGTCCCGGGGTTCGGCACCTACCGGGACGCCTGCCTGTCCAATCCGGCAGGTCCCGCGCCGTTCGCGGCGCCTCCTCCTCGTCCATTCGCGGCACGCCAGCTACTAGACGCGCGCGCGTCACAACAAAACTTTATGCGCTCCCTGCCGCGGACGGCGGGGAACGCGCCTGAGTGACGTCACGCACGTAGGCGTGGCGTTCACGAGCGGGCAATTCAAAAACTGAGCACTGAGACTCATTCAGTGCTCAGTTATTGTGCTGTGCAGTTCGTGTGTTTCTCGCCCTTCGTTCCTGAGTTTACCCTTTGTGCACCAGACCCGGCTTGTATGAGATTGACCCTTTGTGTACCAGACCCGGCTTTGTATGAGATTGACCCTTTGTGTACCAGACCCGGCTTGTATGAGATTGACCCTTGTGTACCAGACCCGGCTCGTTCAAGATTAACCCCTCGTATACCAGACCCGGCTCCTGTTCCTCAGCCTGCTTCCTGCTTTCCGGTCTCCACCTGTATTTGTTTTTAGGAACTCCTCTAGAGTTCCCAACACGGCCCAATGGCTAATTTTGTCACTAACTGCCAGACTTACAAGATCAAAAGGTGAGGAGGACCGGTGCGGAAGATCAGAAAGATCAGGCATAATTCGCAAAGCCACACTCTCCGAAGCAAGTTACCTCTACAACTGAGCAGCAAGGGGAAGAAAATAGCAAAAGAGATGTGGGATGATTTTACACTAATGGATTTATAATAAATCAATACATATACTTGATCTATATGGAACGCTACGCCCTTACAGCACTCTCTACTACGCTTCAATGTTCCAAACAAACGTACACCCACTTACTGAAATACTGAAATAAAACATAAAACCATCCTAGTGTAGTATATTGATGGGAATAGAAAAAAAATATGAATAATCTGTGATGCGCTCACAAACAAAATGTGATAAACAGCAAGGTAGAATTAGTGCATGGAGAATGACGGTCCATTCTCTGGCTACTTTACTTAAAGATTAAAACAGTACCCGCTGTTGTAGGGTTCAATGCTCCTGCATCCCTCCTCAAGGTAAGTGAGGGGGCTGGTGACTTGACACACCACTTGCAGGGAATAACCATATGGCAGAGTGCACTCCTTCGTTCTCTGATTACTGGCAGTGTGTCACGCCGCTAGCCAGACTTGTTGAAGGGTGGTTCAACTTCTTAAACTCTACTCAGGAATGAAATTTTGAGAACTAAAAAACACTGTGTGCATGCACAGTCCAATTGTTAATTTTTCACCAACATTTATAATATATATAAATTAAATGTCTTAAATGTCTTAAACTCTACTCAACAGTACTTGTTTTTTTGTTTGGTTTATACGTACATTGTATTGTAATTCGTATATAAGTACATATCAGTACATATCAAGAATTAACTAAATAAAATTATACACTAGACTACTGGGGGCAGGCCCTAAGGTGATGGCCGCTTTCAAATGGAGCTCCCGAGCGGGGTGCCGTTGATCGGGTTCCATCGGGTCCTGGTTGGAGCTCCCCGGTTTAACACACCCCGTGTGTGTTGCGGGATAAACTGGTGGACAATTCCCCGTCATCGCGGCTCTCCACCCTCTACCCTGGTGGCTTTCCTACAGGAAACTCACTGGAAAGATGTTGAGGACATTACCCTCAAAGCTCCTTGGATAGGTGAATGTATCTCGGCTTATTATAAGTCGAAATCTAGGGTGGTAGCTATATTGTTGCACAAAATACTAGGATATACCAGGCATTCTACGATAATTGATCCACAAAGGAGGTATATCTTATTGGATATTATGATAGAACGTAAACATTTGCTTTTTATTAATGTGTATGTTCCAAATGCCCCTAACAAATCTTTTTATTGCAAACGAAACGGTTGGAAATAGTTGCCACTATCTTTTTCTGGGAGGATAGCTCTTATTAAGATGGTGACATTCCTCAAATTGCTATATCTCTTTCAGTCTTTCTGCCACTTTTTCTTAAACGAGCTGATGAGAAACTTCTCAATACATTATTTTGCCGATTTATTTGGAATAACAAGAAGCCCAAAATTGCGACCTTTGGTTTGCAATGTGAAAAGTCAAAATTGGGACTTAACCTTATAATTTGGGATTATAATGTTGCCGCCTTATACTGATATGCGGTGGACTGGATCTCTTGCTCAAACATATATGAGCAATTCTATATAAATGGAATCGTTTAATGAATCAATATTAATGATTTTTTATAACCCTACATTTTATACAGTATGTGTAAGTGTATGAGCATGTATGTGTATGTGCGTTTCTAAGCATGTAAAGATGCGAAATATGACAACAAAAAAGAGGATAGGGAGCAAGGAGAGAGATAATAGATGGGGAGAGGTGAGGGCAAATAGCAGAGATAAAGAAGAGATATTGAGATAAAGAGGAGGATAAAACAAGGGAGAGATAAAATGAAATAAGAGGAGAGAAAAACAAATGGAAAAGACGAAATAAAGAAAAAGAGGAGATATATTGAGAAAGGTGGAATCAGGGAGAGGAGAGAAATAAAAAGGAAATGGGAGAGGTAGGGAGAAAAGGGAAAGAGAAAGGGAAGCAGTGATAAAGGGGACAAGAAATAAAGAGAAAGATGAGGTGAGATATACAGAAATCAGAGAGAGATCGAAAGCAAAGGTGCGGTAAAGAGAAAGAAGAGGAACGATAAAGAGAAAGGGGAGAGAGAAAGAGGATGAGAGATATAGAGAAAAGTGGGAAATTAAAGAGAACAAAGAGATAAAAAGAAAGGGGAGATATGGAACAGAGAGATAAAGAGAAATAGGCATCAAAGAGGAGGGGAAATACAGAGAAATGGGAGAGATGGAGAGAAAGAGGATGAGAGATAAAGAGTAGACTTATGCATTCGTATTCGGGCAAACATGAAAACAAACAGGAAGGGTGCGTTTTCGTTGTTCACCCCGAATACCAAACATACGAACATGGCGGCAGGAAAACGTAGACGAAGACACAGAACACTAAGAATCTTCGTGCTCGTCTTCATCTTCTAATCTCCCTGGTCCCTTCCCCATCTAGCCTACCTTATCTATGCAGCATCGCAGGGGTTAACAGAAGCGTAAATCCGTAGGTTCGCCTCCAGAGGTTAAAGGGCTGTGCGAATGACTCTATTGGTCGCCTGTAGGGGTCTCCTGTGGCATCAACAAATTGGCTGACGCCACTTGCACAGCCTTTTTAACTCCTGACGGCGAACCTATGGATTTCCGATTCCGCCCAAACCGAACACAGGAACGGGTGAATATTCGCAATATTCGCCCATGTCTAATAAAGAGCAAAGGGAGATTTGAAATGAAGGGCAATGGAAAAAATAAGGGGAAGATCAAAGATAAGTGGAGAGATAAATAGAAAGAGGATACATAAAGAGAGGTAACAATGAAGGTGAGAGATGGACAGAAAGGGGAGAGATAATGAAACGGAGAAGATCATGAGACAGGGGAGACATTATGAGACAGGGGAGAGTACAAGTGTGTTTGTGTTTTGAAAGTCTTTATATATTAGGACAAGCTAGTGTGTGCATGCAAGGGCAAGTGTAAGCCAGGATGTTTATCTGTAAGGGCAAGTGTGAATGTGTATGTATCTGTTTATGGGCAGATGTTTGTAAGACTAGAGTATATGTGTGTATTCTGACAGTCTATACATAAACAGTGTGTCTGAGCCAGAATAAGAGGAGCATCGGTTGAGAGGAGTCCTGAAACTCTGAGAGGAAACCACTGTGGGTGCAATTAGGTGACAGTCCTTTTGTACATATTACAGTGGGGCAAAAAAGTATTTAGTCAGCCACCAATTCTGCAAGTTCTCCCACTTACAAAGATGAGAGAGGCCTGTAATTTTCACCATAGGTACACTTTAACTGTGAGAGAGAGAATGGGGGGAAAGAATACAGGAAATCACATTGTAGGATTTCTAATGAATTCATTGGTAAATTCCTCGGTAAAATAAGTATTTGGTCACCTACAAACAAGCAAAATATCTGGCTCTCACAGACCTGTAACATCTTCTTTAAGAGTCTCCTCTGTCCTCCACTTGTTACCTGTATTAATGGCACCTATTTGAACTTGTTATCAGTATAAAAGACACCTGTCCACAACCTCAAACAGTCACACGCCAAACCCCACTATGGCCAAGACCAAAGAGCTGTCGAAGGACACCAGAAACAAAATTGTAGACCTGCATCAGGCTGGGAAGACTGAATCTGCAATAGGCATAGACTGAATCTGCAATGGAAGACATACAGGACCACTGATAATCTCCCTCGATCTGGGGCTCCACGCAAGATCTCACCCCGTGGTGTCAAAATGATCACAAGAACGGTGAGCAAAAATCCCAGAACCACACGGGGGGACCTAGTGAATGACCTGCAGAGAGCTGGGACCAAAGTAACAAAGGCTACCATCAGTAACACACTACGCCGGCAGGGACTCAAATCATAGAGTGCCAGACGTGTCCCCCTGCTTAAGCCAGTACATATCCGGGCCCGTCTGAAGTTAGCTAGAGAGCATTTGGATGATCCAGAAGAGGATTGGGCGAATGAAACCAAGGTAGAACTTTTTGGTAGAAACTCAACTCGTCATGTTTGGAGGAGAAAGAATGCTGAGTAACATCCAATGATAATTCTGTTCTATCAGTTAAATGTCCGTACGGGCGACTTTATTGGTCTGCAGGGATCTGCAGAGTAAGTTACGGCACCAGGAGTTTAATAAAGTCGCTTGTACTGACATTTAACTGATAGAACAGAATTATCATTGGATGTTACTCAGCATTCTTTCTCCTCCAAACACGACGAGTAGAACAGGGAGACCAGTGGAATCTGCCGGGTAAGTTGCAGCATTGGGGTTAACTTTTTAACTTTCGTTAGGGGTTAACTTTTTTTTTTAAAGGGTTAAGGGGCCGTGCGAGCGAGCCTATTGGTCACTTGCACGGCCCTTTAACCTTCAGATTTCCGCTCCCGTTATCTAACGCAGCATCGAAGGGGTTAAAGGGAGCAGAAATCCATAGGTTCGCTGTCAGGGGTTACAACTTACAAAGGCCGTGCGAGTGAGCCTATTGGTCACCTGCAGGGTCTTCCTCTGGCATCAACCAATTGGTTGATGCCAGAGGAGGTCCCTGTAGGCGACCAATTGGCTCATTCGCACTGCCCTGTAACCCATGATGGCGAACCTGCGGATTTCCACTTCCGTGAACTGCCGCGATGCCGCGAAGACAGGGTAAGTTAGAAGGGGGGGAGAATGGTAGACGAAGACGTTTTACTGCCGCTGTCTTCTCTTCAGCGTGTCTTCGGAACAAACACGAAAACGCACTTTTCGTGTTCGTTTTCATGTTCCCCCAAAGACGAATGCACAAGTCTACTCTACACTGTGTCACAATATGTTTTGCATATGATATGTATGTCTCAGAATAAACTCAACATTGTTTCAACAACAAACCACTGTACATAAATATGTTTTCTTAAGGAATGGCGGTCTGAAATTGTAAATTGGTCACGAAACTCCCATGTACTACAAGCATACATATAGAATTATATGCAGTCATATACATGAACCTTCAGGTATGCTTTCACCATTCTGTTATTCATCTTTTGAAAGCAGCTATTAAAACTATAAGATTTATCTCAGTTTCTTCTTGTATATCAGGACTGAGGAAATTAATTTTTTTTATTTAGTAGTCCTAAATTGGTTAGACATAAGACACACTTATCTGTACGGTACTTCGGTTATGTTCCAATTCTTTGAAAGAACGAGCCATGTCAAAATATAGAAAAACATAAAAGGCTTAGGTGACATTTTTTTGTATTAACGTTAATAATTGTAATTCTTCTTCTGGTGCTTCGGGCACCTTGACATTTAACAGTTTAAAAAATTTAACATAAATGCTTGGGGTGGAGTGGCTGGAGGGTCAGAGAAGTTAAATATGATTCTGTGTCACATTCTGAAAGTACCCCTTTCACACGCAACTTATGGCTTACATTCCTAGCAATGTCCCCAAAATATGCACTGTGTGAGTGTTTACATACCTAACCTTTCTAAGGACCATTAAAAATATTTAAGGTGCAACACATGAAACATTAGGTTGACATTCTGAATAATTTGAATAAAGTTTTGATCAATTTCTACCATTCAATGCATGTTTATTTTTTTTTATTCTTTTTACATTTTAAAAGCAAATTTAACCTACAGTTCTAGAGATTTCCAAACGAAATGTTTTTTTGTTTTTAAACTATATGTAATCAGTCCCAGAACTCCAAAGAAAGTTGTAATTTTAGATGGTGTAAATATCTTTAAAGTTTAAAAACATGGGTATGAGATATTTGGCAACAAAATAATTTTTCTGTAATTAAATGGCAACGTCAATGAGAAATCCCTTGGTATCAAGTAAAGTACTGAAAGACATTTGGTCTTAGGACATATGGTCATAGCCATATAGTCATAAGGACTGTTGATCATAAGGACTTTTGGTCACAAGGACATTTGGTCAAAGGAACTTTGGTCATAGGACATAGGGTCATAGGACATTTATTCATATGACATGGTTATACGATGTTTGGTCATAGGACATAAGGCCATAGGACAACTGGATGACTGTTTTCGTCATAAGAGGGGCATTGCCACAACCAAATGCCCTTTGACTAATAATCCTAGAACTCTTTTTCTGAACCATGTCACACCCTCATTGGTTTCCCATTGGCATACTTACCAATTTTGTACAAACAATACTTACCTTCACACAATTCAGTAATGATCCAGAGATGGAGCATTAAAACCTAAATTATTCATATGTATGAGAAGTTATAATCTTTGGTCATATGTGCTTTTTGTCCGTGGCATTTGGTTACAAAATATAGTTATATAAATATGTACTACATTAAATGTATCAGCAGATAAAAACCATTCAGCCCATCTAAATTCTTTTATTGAATTGTTCATGAAGTAAAACATGACAGGAAAGAAAAAAACAATCCCGAGGACAGGAATCAACATACACATTGGTATCAAGGCCAGTGTAACAATTTAAGATATACAAAGTATAACACACTCCAAAATGATAATGGAAGACAAGATAAAACAGGACATTAAAGCATACGTATCACATGTATGCATATGAACCAGGGGTTATCAGACTGGGCAGTTGCAACATACCAGAGCCGTGAGCACTATGCACACTATATAAAAACATAATCAGACATGACCCCCAAACACAAAACACAAAACCGGCAAATTGTTAAAAAGCAATTAATTAATGATTTTAAAGTAAAAACACCAGAACATAACAACAATGAAAGTGTTGAGAAGCACCTAGTACTGGCACACCTTGTAAGTAGGCGTGATCAAAATTGCTCAATAGCAAAATAGTTCATCCTTGTGCAACAGCAGGCATGCTCTCTGCCATGGTATCAAAAGCAATTTACTCATAATTTACTAACCAACTGCAAATGGTAGCAAACATATTTTAGCACTTAGAATGATTTGTGTTTTGTATGTACAGTATGTAAACTTTCCTGTATTGAACATGGACTTGACATTTATTTTACCATCTACTACTATCTACTATCTATATTTATGAGTGAAGTCCATAACTATATTTACCTTTTCACTTTGTCAACTAAACCTCTCTTTACCGATTTGCTGCTGCTTCAAGCAGTTGTTGTCCTTCTAGTTCATAATAGAAAATCTGTCCCCTGTTTATACCGTGCTTCCACATAAGGGTGCTCGTAACAATAAGGAAAGAAAAAACATAATAGTGTAGCCAATAATAACACATGATGATTTCTCAAACAGTGGCAAGTATTGCACTCACGGTATTTCTCTGATATTCAAGCTTTTCTCAATATCTTTACATCTAAAGTGGATAGATGAAGAGAGAAAACACACTTGTGCAGTATCTTGTCCAGTTGTATGAGAGTGATAATAAAATGCACTTACAAGAAGTCGAGCACATTAAAAATGTGCTTTAAAGCCATGCATCAGTGCTGTCTCAACTTTTCCAATTAGTCCTGTTTGGAGTGGTGATCTTTGTGGATTCTTGAATATAAGTGCTGCCCTGCTGTATCCCTCAGGATAGTCTCAGTGTAATTTTCTCCACAAATTCTTTTTGGTATATTTTATAGACCCAGAGGGATCACAATAATATCTGATAAAGTGCTGAATGCTTTAAGAAGTGCAATTAATGCAAATAAATAAATATTGAATTTCTTATAAAGATCTCTGGAGTATAGTATAGATGGAACTGTTTGATAAATCACATAAATAAACGTATTAGGGCAAAACATCCCATTAAAAAAATATGTTATAGGGGAATATGCATAAAGTTGGTAATAAAAGGTAGGACAGTCCACAAAAGAAAAAATAATCTCCATGTATATATAAATAAAGTCCCGAAAATCTATAAATAAATAAATAACTATTTTCCGACCATAAAGAGGTATAAATGCCTCAACCTTAACACGTTTAGCCCAGATCAGCAAGTCTGTAGTGGCTCCAGGAGGTATCAAATGTAGGTAAGTGTCTTCATTCTCCATCTTTTATTCCGCATACGTCACTCGTTCCTCGCCCTCATCTACGTCATGCCGTTTATTTCTATGTGTGCATCTTCCCTTGAATGCCTGGTAGTAAGTATCTCGTCTTTGCCATAGCCTACACAACGGAGACTGTAAACAGTACCGATACCGATTAGCTGAAAATTAAAAATACACAACTCTTCTCCCAGCTATTGGCTGCTGGTTATGTTATGTTAACTCAGCAGGGAATTCTGGGAGCTGTAGTAAACTTCATTAGTACACACAGTTGGAAAACATTTAGCAGTGACTGTTTTGATAAGCTAAGAATACTATTTTATATTGCTATTACTATGACCAATAGTATATAAGACAAAATTAATTGTGGGCAATTGTCCTATAAGCAAATGTCCTGTGACCATATGTTCTGGGACCATATGTTCTATGACCAAAACATCCTTATACATCTTTATGACCAAACATCTTATGACTAAAAGTCATATGACCATGTGTGTTATGACCATGTATGTTATGACCATGTGTGTTATGACCATGTGTGTTATGACCAAATGTCCTTATGATCATGAGTCCTTATAACCAAAAGTCGTCGTGACCAAAAGTCCTTGTGACCCTATGGCTACGAGCATATGTCCTATGACCATCTCATCTCCATGAATCCATCTGAAAAATGCTGGCTTCATGGATTGCTTCAGCAAAAATGGAACAGGAGGCCAGATAAAAAAACAAAACACACATGGTGTTTCAGTTGGGGGGCTCATGGGAGGGTATATTATGTAGGGAGTCCTTCCTTTTATTCTCTTAATGGTAAGCAATACAACCATGCCAGGATTAGATACAAAGATTGATATATGATATATATTAGTATTTTAGTCACATTGGAAACTGTTGCTATGTTTGAGCTAAACAAAGATCAAGCTCTGTCGAAATGTAAAAAATCCGAAATGTAACAGTTTTAGAAAAAAGCTTGTAGTCAAATTATCAACATTAACCCCTTCAATCCCGGAGAAATTTTGCCATTTTTGCGCTATGTCGGTTCAGCGATGATTCTCTTTTACTGTGAATAGTGTACCCATATAAACTATATATTGTTTTTTCAAGGAGAGATAGAGCTTTCTTTTGATACCATAGTTGGATGATTAGCTGAAAATTTAGAATTAGAAATTTAGTAAAAAGTAGCAAGAATTAGAAAAAAAAATCTGTGTTTTTTTCATTTTCCCTCTGAATCCTCACAAAATTAGGTAAAAAGACAGAAAATTCCATCCAGATTTATCCATTTAGGTGTCCTGTAGATGTCGATGTGCCCAAAGTGCCCGTTCCCGGCCGCCTAAGTTGATCGCGGCCGGCCGGCAGTTTTGCTCTAAGTCCCCGTTTTTGGCAGGTCAAGTTGCTTGAGAAACCCTGGAAGTCAATGAGGTCGGATTTGCCGGCCGCATCCGACCCTCGCTCCATCGAAGTCGGCATGCCTTGCCGGATTTTCCCGGTGGTGTTTTGGAACTCTGCCCCGGTTTGACAGGGACGTCAGGCACCCTCCGCCGGATATATAGGGAAGCTGCTGCTTGTTCCAGAGAGCCGGCTCCCAACGACCTCGCGAAGCCCAGCCCGGGTGCCGGCCAGGTCCCGGCCCCGGCCAGTAGACCTCCGAAGGTCCCGCCCTGGGCTCCACGGACCTCGTGACGCCCGGCCCGGGTGCCGCACCGGCGGTCCAACCCGACCAAGTCCCGGGCCGGGTCCCGGGAAGAGCACCATGGGGCAGACCCCCGAGGGTCCCGCCAGGGGCTCCACGGACCTCGGGGTGCTCAGCCCGGGTGCAGCACCGGCGGTCCAACCCGCCCAAGTCCCGGGCCGGGTCCCGGGAACACCACCATGGGTCAGACCCCCGAGGGTCCCGCCAGGGGCTCCCCGGACCTCGGGGTGCCCAGCCAGGGTGCAGCACCGGCGGTCCAACCCGCCCAAGTCCCGGGCCGGGTCCCGGGAAGAGCACCATGGGGCAGACCCCCGAGGGTCCCGCCAGGGGCTCCCCGGACCTCGGGGTGCCCAGCCCGGGTGCAGCACCGGCGGTCCAACCCGCCCAAGTCCCGGGCCGTGTCCCGAGAACACTACCTTGGGGCAGACCCCCGAGGGTCCCGCCAGGGGCTCCCCGGACCTCGGGGTGCCCAGCCCGGGTGCAGCACCGGCGGTCCAACCCGCCCAAGTCCCGGGCCGGGTCCCGGGAAGAGCACCTAAGGCAGAGCCCCGAGGGTCCCGCCAGGGGCTCCCCGGACCTCGGGGTGCTCAGCACGGGTGCAGCACCGGCGGTCCAACCCGCCCAAGTCCCGGGCCGGGTCCCGGGAACACCACCATGGGGCAGACCCCCGAGGGTCCCGCCAGGGGCTCCCAGGACCTCGGGGTGCCCAGCCCGGGTGCCGCACCGGCGGTCCAACCCGCCCAAGTCCCGGGACGGGTCCCGGGAACACCACCATGGGGCAGACCCCCGAGGGTCCCGCCAGGGGCTCCCCGGACCTCGGGAGGACCAGCCCGGGTGCCGCACCGGCGGTCCAACCCGCCCAAGTCCCGGGCCGGGTCCCGGGAACACCACCATGGGGCAGACCCCCGAGGGTCCCGCCAGGGGCTCCCCGGACCTCGGGAGGACCAGCCCGGGTGCCGCACCGGCGGTCCAACCCGCCCAAGTCCCGGGCCGGGTCCCGGGAAGAGCACCAGGGGGCAGACCCCCGAGGGTCCCGCCAGGGGCTCCCCGGACCTCGGGAGGACCAGCCCGGGTGCCGCACCGGCGGTCCAACCCGCCCAAGTCCCGGGCCGGGTCCCGGGAAGAGCACCAGGGGGCAGACCCCCGAGGGTCCCGCCAGGGGCTCCCCGGACCTCGGGAGGACCAGCCCGGGTGCCGCACCGGCGGTCCAACCCGCCCAAGTCCCGGGCCGGGTCCCGGGAAGAGCACCAGGGGGCAGACCCCCGAGGGTCCCGCCAGGGGCTCCCCGGACCTCGGGGTGCCCAGCCCGGGTGCCGCACCGGCGGTCCAACCCGCCCAAGTCCCGGGCCGGGTCCCGGGAAGAGCACCATGGGGCAGACCCCCGAGGGTCCCGCCAGGGGCTCCCCGGACCTCGGGAGGACCAGCCCGGGTGCCGCACCGGCGGTCCAACCCGCCCAAGTCCCGGGCCGGGTCCCGGGAAGACCACCAGGGGGCAGACCCCCGAGGGTCCCGCCAGGGGCTCCCCGGACCTCGGGGTGCCCAGCCCGGGTGCAGCACCGGCGGTCCAACCCGCCCAAGTCCCGGGCCGGGTCCCGGGAAGAGCACCTAAGGCAGACCCCCGAGGGTCCCGCCAGGGGCTCCCCGGACCTCGGGGTGCCCAGCCCGGGTGCAGCACCGGCGGTCCAACCCGCCCAAGTCCCGGGCCGGGTCCCGGGAAGACCACCATGGGGCAGACCCCCGAGGGTCCCGCCAGGGGCTCCCCGGACCTCGGGGTGCCCAGCCCGTGTGCCGCACCGGCGGTCCTACCCACCCCGGTAGTTGCTCGCGGCCGTCCGGCGTTTTCGCTCTAAGTCCCCGTTTCCGGCAGGCCAAGTTGCTTGGAAAACCCTGGAAGTCGATGGGGTGGATGTATAGATATGTCTATAGAGCTGTGGGCATGGAGCCGTAGATGTAGGGATGTAGATGTATAGATATAGACGTGTATATAGATGTAGCTATATAGATATAGATAGATAGATGATAGATAGATAGATAGATAGATAGATAGATAGATAGATATAGATAGATATCTCTATATGTATATATATATATATATATGTATATATATGTATATATATATATATATGTATATATATATGTATATATGTATATATATAAAAATGTATATATATATATATATATGTATATATATATGTGTATATATGTATATATATATATATATGTGTATATATATATATGTATATATATATATATGTATATATATATATATATATATATATATGTGTATATATATATGTGTATATATATATGTATATGTATCTGTATCTATATCTATATCTATATCTATATAGCTGTAGATGTCGAGATATAGCTAGAAGTGTATATATTGTATGCTGGGGGGTCCACTGCCTATGTACCCGCGCTGTTTTGTGCCCAAAGTCCCGGTTCCCGGCCGCGAAAGCTACTCGCGGCCGTCTCGCGCCGTCGCTCTAAGTCCCTGTTTGCGGCAGGCCAAGTTGCTTGGAAAACCCTGGAAGTCTATGAGGTCGGATTTGCCGGCCGCATCCGACCCTCGCTCCATCGAAGTCGGCATGCCTTGCCGGATTTTCCCGGTGGTGACGTGGAACTCCGTCCCGGTTCGCCAGGGACGTCAGGCACCCTCCGCCGGATATATAGGGAAGCTGCTGCTGCTTGTTCCAGAGAGCCGGCTCCCAACGACCTCGCGAAGCCCAGCCCGGGTGCCGGCCATGTCCCGGCCCCGGCCCCGGGAACCCCACCGTCCTGTAGACCTCCGAGGGTCCCGCCCGGGGCTCCACGGACCTCGGGAGGACCAGCCCGGGTGCCGCACCGGCGGTCCAACCCGCCCATGTCCCGGGCCGTGTCCCGGGAACACCACCTTGGGGCAGACCCCCGAGGGTCCCGCCAGGGGCTCCACGGACCTCGGGAGGACCAGCCCGGGTGCCGCACCGGCGGTCCAACCCGCCCAAGTCCCGGGCCGTGTCCCGAGAACACTACCTTGGGGCAGACCCCCGAGGGTCCCGCCAGGGGCTCCCCGGACCTCGGGGTGCCCAGCCCGGGTGCAGCACTGGCGGTCCAACCCGCCCAAGTCCCGGGCCGGGTCCCGGGAAGAGCACCTAAGGCAGAGCCCCGAGGGTCCCGCCAGGGGCTCCCCGGACCTCGGGGTGCTCAGCACGGGTGCAGCACCGGCGGTCCAACCCGCCCAAGTCCCGGGCCGGGTCCCGGGAACACCACCATGGGGCAGACCCCCGAGGGTCCCGCCAGGGGCTCCCAGGACCTCGGGGTGCCCAGCCCGGGTGCCGCACCGGCGGTCCAACCCGCCCAAGTCCCGGGACGGGTCCCGGGAACACCACCATGGGGCAGACCCCCGAGGGTCCCGCCAGGGGCTCCCCGGACCTCGGGAGGACCAGCCCGGGTGCCGCACCGGCGGTCCAACCCGCCCAAGTCCCGGGCCGGGTCCCGGGAACACCACCATGGGGCAGACCCCCGAGGGTCCCGCCAGGGGCTCCCCGGACCTCGGGAGGACCAGCCCGGGTGCCGCACCGGCGGTCCAACCCGCCCAAGTCCCGGGCCGGGTCCCGGGAAGAGCACCAGGGGGCAGACCCCCGAGGGTCCCGCCAGGGGCTCCCCGGACCTCGGGAGGACCAGCCCGGGTGCCGCACCGGCGGTCCTACCCGGCCCCGGTCCCGGCCGTGGCTCCCGGCCCCGGCTCCCGTGAACCTGCCGCCGGGTAGACGGCTGAGGGTTCCGCCCGGGGCACCCCGGACCTCGGGCCGCCCAGCCCGTGTGCCGCACTGTCGGTCCTTCCCGTTCCCGGCAGCCCAAGTTGCTCGCTGCCGGCTGGCGTTTTCGCTCTAAGTCCCCATTTCTGGCAGGCCAAGTTGCTTGAAAAGCCCTGGAAGTCTATGAGAACGAATTTGCCGGCCGCATCCGACCCTCGCTCCATCGAAGTCGGCCTGCCTGGCCGGGTTTTCCCGGTGGTGTCGCGGAACTCCTTCCCGGTTCGCCAGGGTCCTCAGGCACCCTCCGCCGGATATATAGGTGAGCGGTCGGCGTCGACCGCCACGACCAGGACAACGACCGATCTGGTGCCCCGCGCCGGGCCGGGGAAGGTAACCCTCGCTCAGGCGGTCCCCGGTGGGCCCCCTGGTGCAGGCGAGCGGCCCGCCTCCCCGAGCACTTCCCGGCGCGGACCCCCGGGCCCCACCGCGGCCCGGCCCGGCCCTTGGCCCCGAGGCCTCTCCCCCGGGCCTGGGGAGAGCCGCCCCGGGCGCCGGACCCCCCTTGCAGGTGACTGAGTTTGCTCGGCCCCGGACTCCCAGTGGCCCGAAGCCGCGGCCGGTTGGGGCTACCCGCGGGTGCTCCACGTTCCACCCCGGGTTCCCCCCGCCGCGGAGCACGCACCTTCCTTTCTCCCGGCCCCGAACGAAGGGAGGGGGAGCGCGCGCTCTCCCTCTGTCCCCGCGTCCCCCTTACGCAGACCCGATCCGAGGGCTGCGCCCCCGGCGCCCGCCGCCTCCCGCCCCGGCCCCCGGGGCTGGAGCGGTCCGCCGGGGGCCGCGTCCGGGCCCGGCCGCCGCTGGGCCCCCGCGTGACGACGGGAGCTACCTGGTTGATCCTGCCAGTAGCATATGCTTGTCTCAAAGATTAAGCCATGCACGTGTAAGTACACACGGCCGGTACAGTGAAACTGCGAATGGCTCATTAAATCAGTTATGGTTCCTTTGATCGCTCCATCTGTTACTTGGATAACTGTGGTAATTCTAGAGCTAATACATGCCGACGAGCGCTGACCCCCAGGGATGCGTGCATTTATCAGACCAAAACCAATCCGGCGGGCTCGCCCCCGCCGGCCGCTTTGGTGACTCTAGATAACCTCGGGCCGATCGCACGTCCCCGTGACGGCGACGATACATTCGGATGTCTGCCCTATCAACTTTCGATGGTACTTTCTGTGCCTACCATGGTGACCACGGGTAACGGGGAATCAGGGTTCGATTCCGGAGAGGGAGCCTGAGAAACGGCTACCACATCCAAGGAAGGCAGCAGGCGCGCAAATTACCCACTCCCGACTCGGGGAGGTAGTGACGAAAAATAACAATACAGGACTCTTTCGAGGCCCTGTAATTGGAATGAGTACACTTTAAATCCTTTAACGAGGATCTATTGGAGGGCAAGTCTGGTGCCAGCAGCCGCGGTAATTCCAGCTCCAATCAGGGCTGGGCGTCGGCTGCTCACTGTGGAGTTGGGAGGCGAGGGGAGAGGCGGTGTTTTTGTGTTGCTGGTGGAACTTGGTTTCTTTTTTATTACTTTCGGTGCTGGACGTTTGCTACCCCGGGGAAGGTAACTGCCTCCCCGGGGTCCCATCATGGCCTCCACCCTCATTGAGGAGTGGAGGGGCCGCATTGCCATAATCTCGGAGAAACTGGTCTACACGGAGGACGGCATCCTAATCCCATCCCGGGAGACTGCAGGAACCGTATGCAGGGCTGTGCGTCGGAACATGGAGGCGCTCGAGGCATACACCACGGCCTTGAGCGCCAAAATAGCCATGCTCAAGAAGGGAGTCGGTCTGCCCCACCATCTGAGGGTCGACCAGACTTCCCTCCTGTTGCTGGGGGCCCTCCATCTACGGGCCCTCGCCCTCAGGGACGCCGGGGCCAGGGCCTTGGAGACCGCCGAGGCGAGTGTGAATACGAACCCTGAAGATGAGGAGGCGGTGGAACAGGGCCCTTCCTATGCCCAAAAGGCTAAGGTGGGGCTCCCAGTACCTGCGGAGTCAGACGGGGAACCCCTCAGGCAGGCCCTGGCTAACCTCCAACAAGAGTTGCGTTCCCTGGGGGAGGAGAAGGAGGAGGTTGCCGGACAGCTGAAAGAGCTCCGGCAGCAGAGCAACAGGGTGGGGAGTCGTCATCGCGGCCCCATACGGGAGCGGATCGTCTCCCTGAAGGAGAAAGAAGCGGAGTTGGCGAGACGCACAGCCCAGAACCGTGACCGCGTGCGGTTCCTGCAGGAGAAGCTGCGGGAGCAGGAGGTGGAGGAGTCGGGGGTACCACCGACCCCGGAGGACCCGGAACCGGTGGCGCCTACATCACCACCGCCACCGCCACCACCACAGTACGACGGGACCCAGGAGAGGTCCGCTATACGAAGGCCGCTGATTTTTTCAATGGAGGAATTGGACGAGGAGGAGGACATTAAGATCCAAGCTGCGCCACGGAGGCGGAAAAAGAAGACCACCAGGAGCAGGCCCGCTATCCAATCGTCCGGGGAGGAGAGCGTCGGGGATACCCCCCCCATCATGTCCGAGGAGGAGTTCCCATCCCTCCCGGCCCGGGTCCCCGACGCTGCTGCCGAGGATCCGAGAGCGGGCCCTTCCCGTCGGAGGGCCAGGGACACTATCCCCGCCGGTCTGCGTTTGGCCGGTGAGCCCCGGGGACCTTGTGTGAGTACCTTCCCCGATGTACCTGTCGGTATGTCCCCTGTTGTTGTCATGTCCCCTGTTGTCCCCCCACCCCCAGTGTGTGTTCCCTCTGTAGTACGTTCACGTTCCCCTGTCTGTGTCCGTCCGTCTTCCGTGGCCCCCGTCGGGGCGCGGGTTTTGTCACCCCCGCGGCCGGCTGCGGCACCGGCGACCGCTTCGGCGGCCGCCGGGGCGGCTGCTGCTGCCGCGGGATCCGTGCCGGCGCTCCCGGCGGCGTGCCCGCCTCCTTGTCCCTCCAGAGGGATCGGCGGTTCTGTGGCCGCTCCCCCCGTTGTAATTGGTCCCATCCACCCTGTGGTGGTGGACCTAGTTGTCCCGGCTGCTCCTGCGGCTTCGGTGTCCCCGGAGGTGCCGTCCTCCGTGTACGGGGCCGCCGCTAACCGGGCTGCCCTCCCCCTGTCCAGACTACTCCGGGCGGAGGAGTCGCCCGGAGTGCAGCTAAAAGAAGCTGCCGTTGCGAGTGGGGCTGCCGCTACCTGGGCGGCCCGCCCTCTGTCCCCACTACTCCGGGCGGAGGACTCGCCTGGAGGGCAGCCAGAGGCGGCTGTTGTTGTGAGCGGGGCCGCCGCTACCCGGGTGGCCCGCTCCCTGTCCAAACTACCCCGGACAGATGATAATCTGTCCGGAGTTTTGCCGGGCGCCGCGGTTTCGATGGAGGCAGTGCCGGGTGCGGCTGCGGTCCCCGCCGGGGTCACTCCGGCAGCGGTGCCGGTGACCCCCGGGGCTCCCGCAGCCGTGATGCCGGTTGCTGGCTCCGCCCCCGCCGCGGCACAGGCCACGCCCCCCGGTAATTTTAAAGTCACGGTGCACAACACACACACTGTATGCCAGGGGACCGCGGGACCACCCGCGATGGCCCCTACGGTCAGGGTGGGGAAGGACCCTGGGGGGCAGAACCCCGGGAGGTCGGCGGTGGCCCGGGCTGCGGGGGTGGTTGCCCCTGCTTCGAAAGAGGTGGGGGTGGCGGCCGCTGCGGTCAGGGCTCCTGCTCCGGCCGAAGGGGGGATTCCCACCGGGGTGACACCTTCCCCCGCCGTGACACAGGGGGTCGCTGCGGTGGCCGCGGTACCCGCCGGTGGGTCCACGGGCGGGCATGGTAGCGGGGCCACGGGGGGGTCCACAGTGCCCATAGTGCCCACTCCAACGGTGGCCCCAGGTGCGACACCCGCAACCGCTAACGCCTGGGCGGCGGGTCCCCCGAAGGTTCAGGTGCCACCACCAGGCAGGCGGGCTACGGGACTCCCAGCGGGGCAACCCATGCGGAGAAGGAACGTGGTCCGCCTGCTGCACGTAGCGGAGGGATCCGTGCCCGATAGGAAGCGGGTGGTAGGGGCCCTGAAGGACCTGGGCTTTGCGGTCGCGGACTTTTTCGCCATCATCCACGTTAGCGGCACCCCTGAGTATGACATCAGTTTCATGTCCCCGAGGGGTCTGGAGAGGTTCTGGACCCTTTGGGAGGGGGTGCCAAAGTCCGGCGACAGCCTATGGGCCCGGTTCAATGTCCAGGCCATATCGCGCCAGGAGGTCCGCAAGGTGAACTTCCTGGTGCGGAATGAGTCCATACCCGTCGCGGACATACTGGTGTGGGCCCGCAGATACGGGGAGGTCTTGACCACCCCGGTCAAGACTCTCTGTGAGGACGGGATCTGGAACGGCGGCTGGACGGTCAACATCCGTCTGAAGGAGGTACGGGGTCTCCTACAGCACATGCCCAACTCCTTCTTCATCGGGACTGACCGGGTATCGTGCTTCTATCCCGGTCAGCCCCGGGTGTGCCACAAGTGTGGCTCGCCCCGGCATTTCAGCATAGGGTGTGATGTCACCAAGTGCACCCTATGCGGTGTTGTAGGACACTCCAAGCAGGAGTGCACTACCATCCGTTGCAACCTGTGCGGGGTGTTGGGTCATTCCTACAGAGCGTGTCCTGAAGCCCAGCACAACTTGGACAGTATCTGGGAAGGAGAGGGCGAATTCGCAGAGGAAGACCCGCGGCCAGTTGTGGGGGGCGCTCGGGACAAGGCTCTACCCGACGCCCCAGGTACCTCCTCCGGCACCGACCCCGTAAGTAACATCATTGACCCGTTGCCTGTCCGTCCAAAACAACGAATGTCTCACCCCATTTCTGTCTGTACTCCTTCCACAGGCATCACCACACGATCGGCGTCAGGACCCCGAGCCGCAACCACGCGGGATGAGTCGGGGTGGACGACTGTCGGTCCGAGGAAGGAGACCCCAACTCAGGAGGCAGCTCGGAGAGGTCCGGTAAGATCCTCCGCCTCTGCTAAGACCCCTTCCCGGGGGGATCCACCCTCCACACTAGAGGGGGAGAAAGTCCCTTCGGGACGGGGGAGCTCCGGGGCCCCGAAACCCAAATCCATCGTTGTCGCTGCCGCAAAATCATCAGCGGCGGCGGCCGTCGCTGAAACCGCTATCGGCAAGACGTGCGGGGACATACCAGTCCAGAACAGGTTTAGTGCCCTGATGGACTGGGGTACCCGCATGGAGGTCGAGGAGGCGGCAGAGGCGGCGGCGGTAGTGGCGACAGTGGCGGGGGAGGGTGGAAGGGCCGCGGAAGCTCGAGGACACCTGGCAGAGGTGGAGGATAGCGAGTTGGTAGAGGTGCCGATTCCGGAGGAGGACGCCTTGCCCGCGGGGCTCTCCGCGAAAAGGTACCCCTCAGACTCGGACGGTGAGAACGTACGGAAAAAGGGAAAGTCTCCTCATTCTCATCACCCTTGATGGCGACTCTCCCCATACTATCCTTAGCCACTCATAACGTGGCTAGTATTAAGACGTGCAGGGCCCGATTTATAGCCTATGATAACTGGCACAGGGAGAACTACCATATAATCTTTGTCCAGGAAACCCGCCTGGACTCCCTGGGGGCCCTGCATGCAGCTAAACGCGACTGGAGATGGGGGCACTCCTTTTTTTCACTAGCCACGGAGGGCTACGGGGGAGTTGCCATCCTGTTCCAGGGTGTGGACATAACGTTCAATAGGGTGATTGAGATAACGAAGGGTAGGTGCGTAGTTCTTGATGTGTCGGTAGGCAGGCAGCCTCTCCGTCTGATTAATATCTATGCCCCCCAGACCAAGTGGGAGAGGAAGCGTCTGTTTAACGAGATAGAGCCTTTCCTCTACACGTCCCGGCATATTGTCTTTGCTGGTGATTTTAATACCGTTACTAGGACCAAAGACAGGAAAGGTGGCAAAGACAAACCGGGATACGACGCTTTGGCCCTTACTAGAATAGTCAGGCAGGCAGGCTTGGTAGATGTGCATATTAAGCACAACCCAGACCTCACAGGTTACACATATCAGCGAGGTAACTGCCAGAGTAGGATAGATAGGATTTATGTTAAGGAGTCTCTTCCGGTGACGGCACTTGTGCTTAAACCGGTGGAGTTCTCCGATCACTTTATTCTTACCTGTCTGTTAAATGTCTCGCAGGCTCCGCTAAGAGGTAAAGGGATTTGGCGACTTAATTCTGACATCTTGACAGAAGGCTGGGTTCAGCAGGCTTTCGAGAACTTCTTTCATGACCAGGTCACCGTTGCGGAATTCTGCACGACGAAGTCTGAGTGGTGGGAGATGGTGAAGGTAAGAACCCGTGCCTTATTTCGCTCTCTTTCTCAGAACATCCAGTCCTCAAAGTACAGGACTTATCTCGGGCTCCTGTGCAAGTTAGACTGTCTGGTGTCGCAACGAGGTGATCCCGGGGACATCTCTAGGGTCAAATCCATGATGAGGACGTTCCAGTATGACAGGTATGCCTCCTTGCTCAAGGAAAGGGATCATGGGGCTTACCACTCACCCGATCCTTTTCTTAGTTGCAAAAGGAAGGAGTCTGCTAAGATCATTACCTGTCTGCGGAACACCCTCGGTGTCCTGGAGGAAACTCCTCGGGGGATACAGAGGGTTGTCCGCGATTACTATGTGGAGCTCCTCGGACAGAGGAGACCCTGCCGACATCAGGCGGACGACTTTTTGATGGGTCTTTCCCTTCCTGAGATTGATCATGGAAAGCTGGATGAGTTGGTTAGCCCAATCACTGTCAAGGAGGTCACGGAGACAATATTAGAGCAGACGAGGAAAAAATCTCCGGGCCCTGACGGTCTTACGGCCGAATTCTATCATGCCTTCTGCGGTCTCCTGGCCCCTAGTCTCACCGAAGTTTTTAATGAAAGCCTGGAGAGGGGGATACTCCCTCCTTCGATGAGATCCTCGGCAGTGATTATGCTAACTAAGCCCAGAGTTGTCGACACGGCTGATGTGGGGAACTGGCGACCCATATCACTCTTGAATGTCGACAGGAAGGTTTTGGCGAAGATCATTTTTAAACGTTTGCAGGGGGTCGCAAGTGAGGTCTTGTCTGATTCTCAATACTGCACCGTGAAGGGCAGAACTGTCTTTGACGCCGTCTGCGAGGTCAGGGAAGCCATCGAGCGGTGTAGGGTAGAGGATGGGGATAAGTATCTCTTGGCACTTGATCAGTCGAAGGCGTTTGATCGGGTGGATCATTACTATCTGTGGGCAGTCTTGCGCAGGTATGGCTTGCCGGGAAAACTTATCAATTGGCTGATTTCTTTATATAGAGGGGCCGAAAGCTTCACTCTTGTTAATGGATGGAGAGGCAAACCGTTTAAAATCCGATCTGGGGTGAGGCAGGGCTGTCCCCTCAGCCCCCTCTTGTACGTCTTTGCTATAGATCCCTTCATCCGAAGGGTTGATGCAAGTCGTTTAAGAGGAGTGGCCCGAACCCCAGGAAGGCCCTTACGGATACTGGCTTACGCTGACGACATCTCTGTGATTGTGTCCGACACACAGGAGGCAGTCACAGTGGATGAAATGATGAAGAGCTATTCTGCTGCCACTTCCTCCCGGATTAACCGGGACAAGAGCGTAGTTTTCTGGTGCGGGAAGGAGGGGAAGCAATTCCCTCTCCCCGACGGTTTCCCAGTGGCCCGTGACCAAATTCAAATCTTGGGGGTTAAGTTCGGACCGGGAGATTACTCGTTGGTCAACTGGACCGAACGTTTAGCTGTGGCCTGCAGCAAGGTAGACGAGTGTTGCCGGTGGAAACTGACCTACAGAGAAAGGGTTCACCTGATTAAAACCTACGTATTGCCCCTGTTTACGTACGTCAGTCACACCTGTCTTTTGCCATGTAGCCTTCACTCGCGGGTGTTCGGTTTGTTCTTTCGCATGTTGTGGGGGAACAGGCTCAACCTCATTAAGCGGGAAGTGACGTACCTAGCCCGGCGACACGGTGGGTTGGCCATGGTTAACCCAGTTGTTGTCCTGACTACTAACTTTCTGAAAAGGAACTTCGGGCCTCTCGGAAGAGATGACCCCCAGACACCGGGCTGGGTGCACAGTTTCAGGAAATGGGGAGACCCCTTTTTACAGGACTGGTTTATGGGCGGGAGAGTGAAAAGCATGCGTGTTCGGCACGGCTCCTATCTCCCGACTTCGGTAGCCCAGGGAGTGAGGTTGTTACGCCGGTGGAATGTGACGGTTGAGGAGGTCAGGGATACACCCAAGCGAGTCCTTGACTCTAGGGTGCTGGCCACTCACTTTAGCGTTTCGCTGGCCTTGAAAGACTGCGCGCCACGGACTCTCGCTTCGGGATTACAAAATCTAAATTCCGAACGACTGCCCGAGAAATATCAGGACGTGGCGTTTCTCAGTTTTCACGGTAGACTATATGTAAGAGGGAATCTTAAGTACCGGAACGTAGCGGATCGCGGTTGTCCCCGGGTGGAATGTTTCGGGAAAGTTGAGTCCATGGACCACTTTCTGCTTGAGTGCCCCTTTAATGTGGATGTTTACCGGGGGGTGTCAGTCGCCTTAGGTATCCCATTCCTCTCTCGCATGTCATACGCGGAGTGGGTCTACGGGACGACCAACAGCAGGGGGCAGAGGTTTAATTTGAGCACTGTTTTTCTAGTTAGCGCAGTTATTAGATATTTCAC